>CATORF010000887.1:0-42442 GCA_951804975.1 Anthophora plumipes | reverse complement strand
CCGACGCTTTAGTTGACCACCTAATCTGTAGATTTGGCACGCCGAAAGCAATACTCACAGACCAGGGCACGAACTTCGTTAACGCCCTCATGCGCGCAGTAACTCGTAGATTCAGAATCCAACACATTAAGACCACAGCGTTCCATCCGCAGACAAACGGCTCGCTCGAGCGATCCCATCTCGTTCTGACGGAGTACCTAAAACAATTCATCAACAATAAAAATGACTGGAATAATTGGCTTCAGTGCGCAATGTTCAGTTACAACACAAGTATGCACGAAGGCACACTCCATACCCCCCATGAGCTAATATTTGGCAGCAAGGCCAGAGTGCCATCCGCATTCTCATACGAAACGCCTGTGGAAGATGAAACGTACACTGCGTATCTTAAGAAACTCGAAACCAGACTCGCGCAATCTAGAGCGATAGCAGCCGCCAATCTAAACATCGCAAAGCAAAAATCTAAACGGTATTATGACCGTAAGCTAAACCCACAGGAATTCTCGGAAGGAGATTTGGTGTACCTCTTAAAGGAACCAACCAAAGGCAAATTCGACACCCAGTACACCGGACCACACAGGGTATCCCGCGTAATGGAGAACAACAACGTTCGTTTGACACTCGACACCGGTCGAGAGAGGATCGTGCACAAAAATAAACTAAAGCGCGCGAAAACTACGACTCCCTCAATGTCACCCTCACCCAATCTCGCATGACTAGTATATAAGGGGCGGAGAAGAGCCGAAGAAACCAGTATTCGACGAACCGCCACCACCATGCACATCAGGGCAGCCATTCTATTCATCACAGCATCCTCAGCTACGGGCCTCATCGGCTACGACTGTAGCGGACCGACACTGAACCTTACAACTTACTCCATTACCGACCCGATACGATGCGGAGCAGACACCGCAAAACCAACAGTCACCTCTAAACCTATTCAATTACTCCAACTGTCGGACTTCCACGCGACACCAGTGATCCAGTGCCAGGTCGAAGTCGACAGAACCATATACCACTGCGGCATGCACTCCCATGTTTCGGCGGTGGAAAACGGGAGACAGATCTACCTCCTCAACACCCCGAGAGACATATGTCGTATGCTACACAACACAGGCACGCTCTTCATAACGCCTGCATCGCAAGTCACAGGTATACAACCAAACTCAACTGCATCGCGTAGCCTGACACTTTCGGGTAAACTCGAAAACGACGGGACATGCCACGGGTCCACCTTCAGCGACCCATTCGGCACCTGGACAGACGTCGTGGTCCAAGCCGTGATTAGGATAAAGATCACGGATTACACGGCATCGATCAAGCTATCCACCGACGAAATCATTCTGCACTCCGGACAGCGGTGCCCCGTACAACGAGGATCCTGCCTCGACGCGGAAAACGGTTACTCCTTCTGGCAGACCTCGCCAATGGATAGCTGTAACTTCGAGAAATACGACGTGCTATACCAAGGACAAGCGACGATCCTCCAACAAGAAAAGGGACTAACCTTATATTCGGTGACCTCCCAGGATACCACATTCGCATTGGCACGGACCACAGAATCGAAAATTTGCGGCTACATCTTGATCCACACCGAGCACCCAAAATTGTTCATACTCGAGACAGCAGCCGGAGAGCAACCTAGAACACGGAAGCCAATATCAGTAAACAATCTCGACATTTTCACATACGTCAACTCCAAATTTATATACGTAGAAAAACATTTCAAAACGCAAATCACGCAACTATACGACGACGTCGTAAAACAGCGCTGCGCGCTCGAGAAGCAGATACTCCACAACGCGCTCACACTCATACATCTCGCACCCGCAGAAGTCGCCACCATGGTAACAAGAGAACCGGGCTACATGGCCATCCCAACGGGAGAAACGATCCACATCATCAAGTGCATCCCCGTCATATGCCAGCTAAGGCAGACAAACCACTGCTACGACGAACTCCCGGTTACCTACAAAAATAATTCCTTATTTCTAACGCCAATCCACAGAATTTTAACCACCACCGGAACCAGGAGGGAATGTAGCGACCTCCTGCCCACCATGTACAAAATTCACGGACAATGGTATAAACTATCTCCAAAACCGATAGAAACATTACCACCAACCCAGCTCAAACCCTTGGCACAGTCAACATGGAAATACATAGACCCTCACAACCTCGCAGACGGAGGCATCTACTCGCACGATGATGTCCAGAAACTCAAGGACCGCATCATGTTTCCTATAGAACGCCCAACTATCATCAACACACTAGCCCAAGGAGCCACCGGACGACAATACGAAACCAGCGACGTGAACCTGTACAACCTCCTGGACGACAGGACCCTGGACCACATTGCCGCTTCGACCGCCAAACGGATCTGGTCAGGATTCGTAACCTTCGGATCCTTCACAGCCGGGTTCATCGGCATCTACCTAGCAATCCGTGCCGCGAAAGCAGCCATCAGCGTGGTGATAAACGGCATCGCGCTGCATTCCATCTACGGGTGGAGCTTGAAACTCCTCGGAGCTGCATGGAGCTCCGTCACAAACTTCCTGCTGTACCTAAACCAGAGGAAGACCACCAACATCGTGGAACTTCAGGGAACCGGAACAGCCCCTACTGAGGACACCGCACCCCTGAACCCGAACCCCAAACCAGACCCCAACACAGACGGAGAAACGTCCGTCACACCTCATAGAGCTAACAAGCTCTACCCCCAGTGCCATCTCTCAGACCCCTATGAACATTGAGGAAAATTCTCTACAAGAATTTTCTCCCCAGGGAGGGAGGTGTTACGTCTAGCGACGTTGGACTTAGACACTTACCTGTGACAGTGAGAGTGAGAAGCAACGAACGCTATTAGAATGTAAGATAGCGTAGAACCTTCTAGTATACTAAGATAGCAAGTAAGCACGTAACCAATAATCTTAAGACCGAATTAACCATAACATAGATACTAAGCCACTACCATATCCTATTACCGACATCCGCTCTCACGATCAACTCTTATCTATAAACACATTCCTTCAATATCTCCAGACTAAACCTCGACTATCGACATCCGCTCTCACGACCAACTCTTATCTATAAACACATTCCTCCGACATCACATCACACTTCTCCTATATCTAATCTTATAAACATCCTCCTCGACTCCAACTCCTTATCTTATCACATATACACCAGATCCAGTAACATACGAATTCTTCTCTTATCTTATAAACATCCTCCTCGACTCCAACTCCTTATCTTATCTCATAAACACCGGATCCAGTAACATACGAATTCTTCTCCTATCTTATAAACATCCACCTACCTAATCTACCCCGGTCTCACGCTCCTCATATCTTATCTCCATACTCCACTAGTATAAAACAAGCAAGCGCCCAGACCTCAAAGACAGTTCCACTCCGGAACTCCCGGAGTGTACATCGCGTTTCTACATCAAGTGTTTCTATTTCCAAGCGTTACTATTTCTAAGTGTTTCTATTTCTAAGCGTTTCTATTTCTAAGTGTTTCTATATCCAAGTGTTACTATTTCATTGTATTCCTATATCTTATATTATATTACTATTACCATATTCAATTGTATTCCATATCTTATATAACCTACATCGTGAAGTATATCAAATAGATTATTCATATTATAATTCCATATTCAATTATTATAACCATTTACCAAAGTGCGCGATTCACATATCAACTGCTACACTATTATCATCCAGCCTGCAGTTAACAAGGAGTCTAGGTAAGTACCATTTACAATCGACTGAATTAGCGAAAGTCCCCGTTAGACGCAGACGTACGCGCTGCGTGAACGCAAAGAACAGTATATTATTGTGCTCCGTCTCGATTTTGCCAAAATAGCGCGATCCGGGACGTAACACATGATTCTGCTGTTACAAGTGTGCAGAATCACCGAAATCGCTGCTTGCGTGCTTTTCAATGCGAAAAACACGTTTTTTGGTGTTTCAGCACGCCACAGAGCGTTTGACTTGCGGAAACTGCCATATCTTCGGTATCGTTGTTGTTTCCAGCTGAGATATGCATTTTCTACGATAATCTTCGAGTTTCTTCTGTGACAAGTGTGCAGAATCACCGAAATCGCTGCTTTCGTGCTTTTGAATGCGAAAAACACGTTTTCTGGTGTTTTCAGCACTCCACAGTGCGTTTGATATGCGGAAACTGCGATATCTTCGGTATCGTTGTTGTTTCCAGCTGACATATGCATTTTCAGTGATAATCTTCATGATTCCGCTGTTACAAGCGTGCAGATTCACCGAAATCGCTGTTTTCGTGCTATTGAATGCGAAAAACACGTTTTCTGGTGTTTTCAGCACGCCACAGAGCGTTTGAAATGCGGAAACTGCGATATCTTCGGTATCGTTGTTGTTTCCAGCTGAGATATGCATTTTCTACGATAATCTTCGAGTTTCTTCTGTGACAAGTGTGCAGAATCACCGAAATCGCTGCTTTCGTGCTTTTGAATGCGAAAAACACGTTTTCTGGTGTTTTCAGCACTCCACAGTGCGTTTGATATGCGGAAACTGCGATATCTTCGGTATCGTTGTTGTTTCCAGCTGACATATGCATTTTCAGTGATAATCTTCATGATTCCGCTGTTACAAGCGTGCAGATTCACCGAAATCGCTGTTTTCGTGCTATTGAATGCGAAAAACACGTTTTCTGGTGTTTTCAGCACGCCACAGAGCGTTTGAAATGCGGAAACTGCGATATCTTGGGTATCGTTGTTGTTTCCAGTTGAGATATGCATTTTCTACGATAATCTTCGAGTTTCTTCTGTGAGAAGTGTGCAGAATCACCGAAATCGCTGCTTTCGTGCTTTTGAATGCGAAAAACACGTATTCTGGTGTTTTCAGCACGCCACAGAGCGTTTGACATGCGGAAACTGCGATATCTTCGGTATCGTTGGGTTTCCAGCTGAGATATGCATTTTCAGTGATAATCTTCATGATTCTGCTGTTACAAGTGTGCAGAATCATCGAAATCGCTGCATTCGTGGTTTTGAATGCGAAAAACACGTTTTCTGGTGTTTTCAGCACTCCACAGTGCGTTTGATATGCGGAAACTGCGATATCTTCGGTATCGTTGTTGTTTCCAGCTGAGATATGCATTTTCAGTGATAATCTTCATGATTCTGCTGTTGCAAGTGTGCAGAATCACCGAAATCGCTGCTTTCGTGCTTTTGAATGCGAAAAACACGTTTTCTGGTGTTTTCAGAACTCCACAGTGCGTTTGATATGCGGAAACTGCGATATCTTCGGTATCGTTGTTGTTTCCAGCTGAGATATGCATTTTCAGTGATAATCTTCATGATTCTGCTGTTGCAAGTGTGCAGAATCACCGAAATCGCTGCTTTCGTGCTTTTGAATGCGAAAAACACGTTTTCTGGTGTTTTCAGAACTCCACAGTGCGTTTGATATGCGGAAACTGCGATATCTTCGGTATCGTTGTTGTTTCCAGCTGAGATATGCATTTTCAGTGATAATCTTCATGATTCTGCTGTTGCAAGTGTACAGAATCACCGAAATCGCTGTTTTCGCGCTATGGAATGCGAAGAACACGTTTTCTGGTGTTTTCAGCACTCCACAGTGCGTTTGATATGCGGAAACTGCGATATCTTCGGTATCGTTGTTGTTTCCAGCTGAGATATGCATTTTCAGTGATAATCTTCATGATTCTGCTGTTACAAGTGTGCAGAATCACCGAAATCGCTGCTTGCGTGCTTTTCAATGCGAAAAACACGTTTTCTGGTGTTTTCTGCACTCCACAGTGCATTTGATATGCGGAAACTGCGATATCTGCGGTATCGTTGTTGTTTCCAGCTGAGATATGCATTTTCAGTGATAATCTTCATGATTCTGCTGTTACAAGTGTGCAGCATCACCGAAATCGCTGTTTTCGTGCTATTGAACGCCAAAAACACCTATTCTGGTGTTTTCAGCACTCCACAGTGCGTTTGATATGCGGAAACTGCGATATCTTCGGTATCGTTTGGTTTCCAGCTGAGATATGCATTTTCAGTGATAATCTTCATGATTCTGCTGTTGCAAGTGTGCAGAATCACCGAAATCGCTGTTTTCGTGCTATTGAATGCGAAAAACACGTTTCTTGGTGTTTCAGCACGCCACAGAGCGTTTGACTTGCGGAAACTGCCATATCTTCGGTATCGTCGTTGTTTCCAGCTGAGATATGCATTTTCAGTAATAATCTTCATGATTCTGCTGTTAGAAGTGTGCAGAATCACCGACATCGCTGTTTTCGTGCTATTGAATGCGAAAAACACGTTTCTTGGTGTTTCAGCACGCCACAGAGCGTTTGACTTGCGGAAACTGCCATATCTTCGGTATCGTTGTTGTTTCCAGCTGAGATATGCATTTTCTACGATAATCTTCGAGTTTCTTCTGTGACAAGTGTGCAGAATCACCGAAATCGCTGCTTTCGTGCTTTTGAATGCGAAAAACACGTTTTCTGGTGTTTTCAGCACTCCACAGTGCGTTTGATATGCGGAAACTGCGATATCTTCGGTATCGTTGTTGTTTCCAGCTGACATATGCATTTTCAGTGATAATCTTCATGATTCCGCTGTTACAAGCGTGCAGATTCACCGAAATCGCTGTTTTCGTGCTATTGAATGCGAAAAACACATTTTCTGGTGTTTTCAGCACGCCACAGAGCGTTTGAAATGCGGAAACTGCGATATCTTGGGTATCGTTGTTGTTTCCAGTTGAGATATGCATTTTCTACGATAATCTTCGAGTTTCTTCTGTGAGAAGTGTGCAGAATCACCGAAATCGCTGCTTTCGTGCTTTTGAATGCGAAAAACACGTTTTCTGGTGTTTTCAGCACTCCACAGTGCGTTTGATATGCGGAAACTGCGATATCTTCGGTATCGTTGGGTTTCCAGCTGGGATATGCATTTTCAGTGATAATCTTCATGATTCTGCTGTTGCAAGTGTGCAGAATCACCGAAATCGCTGTTTTCGCGCTATGGAATGCGAAGAACACGTTTTCTGGTGTTTCAGCACGCCACAGAGCGTTTGACTTGCGGAAACTGCCATATCTTCGGTATCGTTGTTGTTTCCAGTTGAGATATGCATTTTCTACGATAATCTTCGAGTTTCTTCTGTGAGAAGTGTGCAGAATCACCGAAATCGCTGCTTTCGTGCTTTTGAATGCGAAGAACACGTTTTCTGGTGTTTCAGCACGCCACAGAGCGTTTGACTTGCGGAAACTGCCATATCTTCGGTATCGTCGTTGTTTCCAGCTGAGATATGCATTTTCAGTAATAATCTTCATGATTCTGCTGTTAGAAGTGTGCAGAATCACCGACATCGCTGTTTTCGTGCTATTGAATGCGAAAAACACGTTTCTTGGTGTTTCAGCACGCCACAGAGCGTTTGACTTGCGGAAACTGCCATATCTTCGGTATCGTTGTTGTTTCCAGCTGAGATATGCATTTTCTACGATAATCTTCGAGTTTCTTCTGTGACAAGTGTGCAGAATCACCGAAATCGCTGCTTTCGTGCTTTTGAATGCGAAAAACACGTTTTCTGGTGTTTTCAGCACTCCACAGTGCGTTTGATATGCGGAAACTGCGATATCTTCGGTATCGTTGTTGTTTCCAGCTGACATATGCATTTTCAGTGATAATCTTCATGATTCCGCTGTTACAAGCGTGCAGATTCACCGAAATCGCTGTTTTCGTGCTATTGAATGCGAAAAACACATTTTCTGGTGTTTTCAGCACGCCACAGAGCGTTTGAAATGCGGAAACTGCGATATCTTGGGTATCGTTGTTGTTTCCAGTTGAGATATGCATTTTCTACGATAATCTTCGAGTTTCTTCTGTGAGAAGTGTGCAGAATCACCGAAATCGCTGCTTTCGTGCTTTTGAATGCGAAAAACACGTTTTCTGGTGTTTTCAGCACTCCACAGTGCGTTTGATATGCGGAAACTGCGATATCTTCGGTATCGTTGGGTTTCCAGCTGGGATATGCATTTTCAGTGATAATCTTCATGATTCTGCTGTTGCAAGTGTGCAGAATCACCGAAATCGCTGTTTTCGCGCTATGGAAT
Source organism: Anthophora plumipes (assembly GCA_951804975.1). Classification (NCBI taxonomy): domain Eukaryota; kingdom Metazoa; phylum Arthropoda; class Insecta; order Hymenoptera; family Apidae; genus Anthophora; species Anthophora plumipes. The sequence continues at coordinate 34,339 of CATORF010000887.1, read as the reverse complement.
GCGAAGAACACGTTTTCTGGTGTTTCAGCACGCCACAGAGCGTTTGACTTGCGGAAACTGCCATATCTTCGGTATCGTTGTTGTTTCCAGCTGAGATATGCATTTTCAGTAATAATCTTCATGATTCTGCTGTTACAAGTGTGCAGAATCACCGACATCGCTGTTTTCGTGCTATTGAATGCGAAAAACACGTTTTCTGGTGTTTTCTGCACTCCACAGTGCATTTGATATGCGGAAACTGCGATATCTGCGGTATCGTTGTTGTTTCCAGCTGAGATATGCATTTTCAGTGATAATCTTCATGATTCTGCTGTTACAAGTGTGCAGCATCACCGAACTCGCTGTTTTCGTGCTATTGAATGCGAAAAACACGTTTTTTGGTGTTTCAGCACGCCACAGAGCGTTTGACTTGCGGAAACTGCCATATCTTCGGTATCGTTGTTGTTTCCAGCTGAGATATGCATTTTCTACGATAATCTTCGAGTTTCTTCTGTGACAAGTGTGCAGAATCACCGAAATCGCTGCTTTCGTGCTTTTGAATGAGAAAAACACGTTTTCTGGTGTTTTCAGCACGCCACAGAACGTTTGACATGCGGAAACTGCGATATCTACGGTATCGTCGTTGTTTCCAGCTGAGATATGCATTTTCAGTAATAATCTTCATGATTCTGCTGTTACAAGTGTGCAGAATCACCGACATCGCTGTTTTCGTGCTATTGAATGCGAAAAACACGTTTTTTGGTGTTTCAGCACGCCACAGAGCGTTTGACTTGCGGAAACTGCCATATCTTCGGTATCGTTGTTGTTTCCAGCTGAGATATGCATTTTCTACGATAATCTTTGAGTTTCTTCTGTGGCAAGTGTGCAGAATCACCGAAATCGCTGCTTTCGTGCTTTTGAATGCGAAAAACACGTTTTGTGGTGTTTTCAGCACTCCACAGTACGTTTGATATGCGGAAACTGCGATATCTTCGGTATCGTTGTTGTTTCCAGCTGACATATGCATTTTCAGTGATAATCTTCATGATTCCGCTGTTACAAGCGTGCAGATTCACCGAAATCGCTGTTTTCGTGCTATTGAATGCGAAAAACACGTTTTCTGGTGTTTTCAGCACGCCACAGAGCGTTTGAAATGCGGAAACTGCGATATCTTGGGTATCGTTGTTGTTTCCAGTTGAGATATGCATTTTCTACTATAATCTTCGAGTTTCTTCTGTGAGAAGTGTGCAGAATCACCGAAATCGCTGCTTTCGTGCTTTTGAATGCGAAAAACACGTTTTCTGGTGTTTTCAGCACTCCACAGTGCGTTTGATATGCGGAAACTGCGATATCTTCGGTATCGTTGTTGTTTCCAGATGAAATATGCATTTTCAGTGATAAGCTTCATGATTCTGCTGTTACAAATGTGCAGAATCACCGAAATCGCTGTTTTCGTGCTTTTGAATGCGAAGAACACTTTTTTTGGTGTTTTCAGCACGCCACAGAGCGTTTGACATGCGGAAACTGCGATATCTTCGGTATCGTTGTTGGTTCCAGTTGAGATATGCATTTTCAGTGATACTCTGCATGATTCTGCTGTTACAAGTGTGCAGAATCACCGAAATCGCTGCTTTCGTGCTATTGAATGCGAAAAACACGTTTTCTAGTGTTTTCAGCACTCCACAGTGAGTTTGATATGCGGAAACTGCCATATCTTCGGTATCGTTGTTGTTTCCAGCTGAGATATGCATTTTCAGTGATAATCTTCATGATTCTGCTGTTACAAGTGTGCAGAATCACCAAAATCGCTGCTTTCGTGCTTTTCAATGCGAAAAACACGTTTTCTGGTGTTTTCTGCACTCCACAGTGCATTTGATATGCGGAAACTGCGATATCTGCGGTATCGTTGTTGTTTCCAGCTGAGATATGCATTTTCAGTGATAATCTACATGATTCTGCTGTTACAAGTGTGCAGAATCACCGAAATCGCTGTTTTCGTGCTATTGAATGCGAAAAACACGTTTTCTGGTGTTTTCAGCACGCCACAGTGCGTTTGATATGCGGAAACTGCGATATCTTCGGTATCGTTGTTGTTTCCAGCTGAGATATGCATTTTCAGTGATAATCTTCATGATTCTGCTGTTACAAATGTGCAGAATCACCGAAATCGCTGTTTTCGTGCTTTTGAATGCGAAAAACACGTTTTCTGGTGTTTTCAGCACGCCACAGAGCGTTTGACATGCGAAAACTGCGATATCTTCGGTATCGTTGTCGTTTCCAGCTGAGATATGCATTTTCTACGATAATCTTCGAGTTTCTTCTGTTACAAGTGTGCAGAAACCCCGAAATCGCTGTTTTCGTGCTTTTGAATGCGAAAAACACGTTTTCTGGTGTTTTCAGCACGCCACAGAACGTTTGACATCCGGAAACTGCGATATCTACGGTATCGTCGTTGTTTCCAGCTGAGATATGCATTTTCAGTGATAATCTTCATGATTCTGCTGTTACAAATGTGCAGAATCACCGAAATCGCTGTTTTCGTGCTTTTGAATGCGAAAAACACTTTTCCTGGTGTTTTCAGCACGCCACAGAGCGTTTGACATGCGAAAACTGCGATATCTTCGGTATCGTTGTCGTTTCCAGCTGAGATATGCATTTTCAGTGAGAATCTTCATGATTCTGCAGTTACAAGTTTGCAGAATCACCGAAATCGCTCCATTCGTGCTTTTGAATGCGAAAAACACGTTTTCTGGTGTTTTCAGCACGCCACAGAGCGTTTGACATGCGAAAACTGCGATATCTTCGGTATCGTTGTCGTTTCCAGCTGAGATATGCATTTTCTACGATAATCTTCGAGTTTCTTCTGTTACAAGTGTGCAGAAACCCCGAAATCGCTGTTTTCGTGCTTTTGAATGCGAAAAACACGTTTTCTGGTGTTTTCTGCACTCCACAGTGCATTTGATATGCGGAAACTGCGATATCTGCGGTATCGTTGTTGTTTCCAGCTGAGATATGCATTTTCAGTGATAATCTACATGATTCTGCTGTTACAAGTGTGCAGAATCACCGAAATCGCTGTTTTCGTGCTATTGAATGCGAAAAACACGTTTTCTGGTGTTTTCAGCACGCCACAGTGCGTTTGATATGCGGAAACTGCGATATCTTCGGTATCGTTGGGTTTCCAGCTGGGATATGCATTTTCAGTGATAATCTTCATGATTCTGCTGTTGCAAGTGTGCAGAATCACCGAAATCGCTGTTTTCGCGCTATGGAATGCGAAGAACACGTTTTCTGGTGTTTTCAGCACTCCACAGTGCGTTTGATATGCGGAAACTGCGATATCTTCGGTATCGTTTGGTTTCCAGCTGAGATATGCATTTTCAGTGATAATCTTCATGATTCTGCTGTTGCAAGTGTGCAGAATCACCGAAATCGCTGCTTTCGTGCTTTTGAATGCGAAAAACACGTTTTCTGGTGTTTTCAGAACTCCACAGTGCGTTTGATATGCGGAAACTGCGATATCTTCGGTATCGTTGTTGTTTCCAGCTGAGATATGCATTTTCAGTGATAATCTTCATGATTCTGCTGTTGCAAGTGTGCAGAATCACCGAAATCGCTGTTTTCGCGCTATGGAATGCGGAGAACACGTTTTCTGGTGTTTTCAGCACTCCACAGTGCGTTTGATATGCGGAAACTGCGATATCTTCGGTATCGTTGCTGTTTCCAGCTGAGATATGCATTTTCAGTGATAATCTTCATGATTCTGCTGTTACAAGTGTGCAGAATCACCGAAATCGCTGCTTGCGTGCTTTTCAATGCGAAAAACACGTTTTTTGGTGTTTCAGCACGCCACAGAGCGTTTGACTTGCGGAAACTGCCATATCTTCGGTATCGTTGTTGTTTCCAGCTGAGATATGCATTTTCTACGATAATCTTCGAGTTTCTTCTGTGACAAGTGTGCAGAATCTCCGAAATCGCTGCTTTCGTGCTTTTGAATGCGAAAAACACGTTTTCTGGTGTTTTCAGCACTCCACAGTGCGTTTGATATGCGGAAACTGCGATATCTTCGGTATCGTTGTTGTTTCCAGCTGACATATGCATTTTCAGTGATAATCTTCATGATTCCGCTGTTACAAGCGTGCAGATTCACCGAAATCGCTGTTTTCGTGCTATTGAATGCGAAAAACACGTTTTCTGGTGTTTTCAGCACGCCACAGAGCGTTTGAAATGCGGAAACTGCGATATCTTGGGTATCGTTGTTGTTTCCAGTTGAGATATGCATTTTCTACGATAATCTTCGAGTTTCTTCTGTGAGAAGTGTGCAGAATCACCGAAATCGCTGCTTTCGTGCTTTTGAATGCGAAAAACACGTATTCTGGTGTTTTCAGCACGCCACAGAGCGTTTGATATGCGGAAACTGCGATATCTTCGGTATCGTTGGGTTTCCAGCTGGGATATGCATTTTCAGTGATAATCTTCATGATTCTGCTGTTGCAAGTGTGCAGAATCACCGAAATCGCTGTTTTCGCGCTATGGAATGCGAAGAACACGTTTTCTGGTGTTTCAGCACGCCACAGAGCGTTTGACTTGCGGAAACTGCCATATCTTCGGTATCGTTGTTGTTTCCAGCTGAGATATGCATTTTCAGTAATAATCTTCATGATTCTGCTGTTACAAGTGTGCAGAATCACCGACATCGCTGTTTTCGTGCTATTGAATGCGAAAAACACGATTTCTGGTGTTTTCAGCACGCCACAGAACGTTTGACATGCGGAAACTGCGATATCTTCGGTATCGTTGTTGTTTCCAGCTGAGATATGCATTTTCTACGATAATCTTTGAGCTTCTTCTGTTACAAGTGTGCAGAATCACCGAAATCGCAGTTTTCGTGATATTGAATGCGAAAAACACGTTTTCTGGTGTTTTCAGCACTCCACAGTGCGTTTGATATGCGGAAACTGCGATATCTTCGGTATCGTTGTTGTTTCCAGATGAAATATGCATTTTCAGTGATAAGCTTCATGATTCTGCTGTTACAAATGTGCAGAATCACCGAAATCGCTGTTTTCGTGCTTTTGAATGCGAAGAACACTTTTTTTGGTGTTTTCAGCACGCCACAGAGCGTTTGACATGCGGAAACTGCGATATCTTCGGTATCGTTGTTGGTTCCAGTTGAGATATGCATTTTCAGTGATACTCTGCATGATTCTGCTGTTACAAGTGTGCAGAATCACCGAAATCGCTGCTTTCGTGCTATTGAATGCGAAAAACACGTTTTCTAGTGTTTTCAGCACTCCACAGTGAGTTTGATATGCGGAAACTGCCATATCTTCGGTATCGTTGTTGTTTCCAGCTGAGATATGCATTTTCAGTGATAATCTTCATGATTCTGCTGTTACAAGTGTGCAGAATCACCAAAATCGCTGCTTTCGTGCTTTTCAATGCGAAAAACACGTTTTCTGGTGTTTTCTGCACTCCACAGTGCATTTGATATGCGGAAACTGCGATATCTGCGGTATCGTTGTTGTTTCCAGCTGAGATATGCATTTTCAGTGATAATCTACATGATTCTGCTGTTACAAGTGTGCAGAATCACCGAAATCGCTGTTTTCGTGCTATTGAATGCGAAAAACACGTTTTCTGGTGTTTTCAGCACGCCACAGTGCGTTTGATATGCGGAAACTGCGATATCTTCGGTATCGTTGTTGTTTCCAGCTGAGATATGCATTTTCAGTGATAATCTTCATGATTCTGCTGTTACAAATGTGCAGAATCACCGAAATCGCTGTTTTCGTGCTTTTGAATGCGAAAAACACTTTTCCTGGTGTTTTCAGCACGCCACAGAGCGTTTGACATGCGAAAACTGCGATATCTTCGGTATCGTTGTCGTTTCCAGCTGAGATATGCATTTTCAGTGAGAATCTTCATGATTCTGCAGTTACAAGTTTGCAGAATCACCGAAATCGCTCCATTCGTGCTTTTGAATGCGAAAAACACGTTTTCTGGTGTTTTCAGCACGCCACAGAGCGTTTGACATGCGAAAACTGCGATATCTTCGGTATCGTTGTCGTTTCCAGCTGAGATATGCATTTTCTACGATAATCTTCGAGTTTCTTCTGTTACAAGTGTGCAGAAACCCCGAAATCGCTGTTTTCGTGCTTTTGAATGCGAAAAACACGTTTTCTGGTGTTTTCAGCACGCCACAGAACGTTTGACATGCGGAAACTGCGATATCTACGGTATCGTCGTTGTTTCCAGCTGAGATATGCATTTTCAGTGATAATCTTCATGATTCTGCTGTTACAAATGTGCAGAATCACCGAAATCGCTGTTTTCGTGCTTTTGAATGCGAAAAACACTTTTCCTGGTGTTTTCAGCACGCCACAGAGCGTTTGACATGCGAAAACTGCGATATCTTCGGTATCGTTGTCGTTTCCAGCTGAGATATGCATTTTCAGTGAGAATCTTCATGATTCTGCAGTTACAAGTTTGCAGAATCACCGAAATCGCTCCATTCGTGCTTTTGAATGCGAAAAACACGTTTTCTGGTGTTTTCAGCACGCCACAGAGCGTTTGACATGCGAAAACTGCGATATCTTCGGTATCGTTGTCGTTTCCAGCTGAGATATGCATTTTCTACGAAAATCTTCGAGTTTCTTCTGTTACAAGTGTGCAGAAACCCCGAAATCGCTGTTTTCGTGCTTTTGAATGCGAAAAACACGTTTTCTGGTGTTTTCTGCACTCCACAGTGCATTTGATATGCGGAAACTGCGATATCTGCGGTATCGTTGTTGTTTCCAGCTGAGATATGCATTTTCAGTGATAATCTACATGATTCTGCTGTTACAAGTGTGCAGAATCACCGAAATCGCTGTTTTCGTGCTATTGAATGCGAAAAACACGTTTTCTGGTGTTTTCAGCACGCCACAGTGCGTTTGATATGCGGAAACTGCGATATCTTCGGTATCGTTGGGTTTCCAGCTGGGATATGCATTTTCAGTGATAATCTTCATGATTCTGCTGTTGCAAGTGTGCAGAATCACCGAAATCGCTGTTTTCGCGCTATGGAATGCGAAGAACACGTTTTCTGGTGTTTTCAGCACTCCACAGTGCGTTTGATATGCGGAAACTGCGATATCTTCGGTATCGTTTGGTTTCCAGCTGAGATATGCATTTTCAGTGATAATCTTCATGATTCTGCTGTTGCAAGTGTGCAGAATCACCGAAATCGCTGCTTTCGTGCTTTTGAATGCGAAAAACACGTTTTCTGGTGTTTTCAGAACTCCACAGTGCGTTTGATATGCGGAAACTGCGATATCTTCGGTATCGTTGTTGTTTCCAGCTGAGATATGCATTTTCAGTGATAATCTTCATGATTCTGCTGTTGCAAGTGTGCAGAATCACCGAAATCGCTGTTTTCGCGCTATGGAATGCGGAGAACACGTTTTCTGGTGTTTTCAGCACTCCACAGTGCGTTTGATATGCGGAAACTGCGATATCTTCGGTATCGTTGCTGTTTCCAGCTGAGATATGCATTTTCAGTGATAATCTTCATGATTCTGCTGTTACAAGTGTGCAGAATCACCGAAATCGCTGCTTGCGTGCTTTTCAATGCGAAAAACACGTTTTTTGGTGTTTCAGCACGCCACACAGCGTTTGACTTGCGGAAACTGCCATATCTTCGGTATCGTTGTTGTTTCCAGCTGAGATATGCATTTTCTACGATAATCTTCGAGTTTCTTCTGTGACAAGTGTGCAGAATCACCGAAATCGCTGCTTTCGTGCTTTTGAATGCGAAAAACACGTTTTCTGGTGTTTTCAGCACTCCACAGTGCGTTTGATATGCGGAAACTGCGATATCTTCGGTATCGTTGTTGTTTCCAGCTGACATATGCATTTTCAGTGATAATCTTCATGATTCCGCTGTTACAAGCGTGCAGATTCACCGAAATCGCTGTTTTCGTGCTATTGAATGCGAAAAACACGTTTTCTGGTGTTTTCAGCACGCCACAGAGCGTTTGAAATGCGGAAACTGCGATATCTTGGGTATCGTTGTTGTTTCCAGTTGAGATATGCATTTTCTACGATAATCTTCGAGTTTCTTCTGTGAGAAGTGTGCAGAATCACCGAAATCGCTGCTTTCGTGCTTTTGAATGCGAAAAACACGTATTCTGGTGTTTTCAGCACGCCACAGAGCGTTTGACATGCGGAAACTGCGATATCTTCGGTATCGTTGGGTTTCCAGCTGAGATATGCATTTTCAGTGATAATCTTCATGATTCTGCTGTTACAAGTGTGCAGAATCATCGAAATCGCTGCATTCGTGGTTTTGAATGCGAAAAACACGTTTTCTGGTGTTTTCAGCACGCCACAGTGCGTTTGATATGCGGAAACTGCGATATCTTCGGTATCGTTGGGTTTCCAGCTGGGATATGCATTTTCAGTGATAATCTTCATGATTCTGCTGTTGCAAGTGTGCAGAATCACCGAAATCGCTGTTTTCGCGCTATGGAATGCGAAGAACACGTTTTCTGGTGTTTTCAGCACTCCACAGTGCGTTTGATATGCGGAAACTGCGATATCTTCGGTATCGTTTGGTTTCCAGCTGAGATATGCATTTTCAGTGATAATCTTCATGATTCTGCTGTTGCAAGTGTGCAGAATCACCGAAATCGCTGCTTTCGTGCTTTTGAATGCGAAAAACACGTTTTCTGGTGTTTTCAGAACTCCACAGTGCGTTTGATATGCGGAAACTGCGATATCTTCGGTATCGTTGTTGTTTCCAGCTGAGATATGCATTTTCAGTGATAATCTTCATGATTCTGCTGTTGCAAGTGTGCAGAATCACCGAAATCGCTGTTTTCGCGCTATGGAATGCGGAGAACACGTTTTCTGGTGTTTTCAGCACTCCACAGTGCGTTTGATATGCGGAAACTGCGATATCTTCGGTATCGTTGCTGTTTCCAGCTGAGATATGCATTTTCAGTGATAATCTTCATGATTCTGCTGTTACAAGTGTGCAGAATCACCGAAATCGCTGCTTGCGTGCTTTTCAATGCGAAAAACACGTTTTTTGGTGTTTCAGCACGCCACACAGCGTTTGACTTGCGGAAACTGCCATATCTTCGGTATCGTTGTTGTTTCCAGCTGAGATATGCATTTTCTACGATAATCTTCGAGTTTCTTCTGTGACAAGTGTGCAGAATCACCGAAATCGCTGCTTTCGTGCTTTTGAATGCGAAAAACACGTTTTCTGGTGTTTTCAGCACTCCACAGTGCGTTTGATATGCGGAAACTGCGATATCTTCGGTATCGTTGTTGTTTCCAGCTGACATATGCATTTTCAGTGATAATCTTCATGATTCCGCTGTTACAAGCGTGCAGATTCACCGAAATCGCTGTTTTCGTGCTATTGAATGCGAAAAACACGTTTTCTGGTGTTTTCAGCACGCCACAGAGCGTTTGAAATGCGGAAACTGCGATATCTTGGGTATCGTTGTTGTTTCCAGTTGAGATATGCATTTTCTACGATAATCTTCGAGTTTCTTCTGTGAGAAGTGTGCAGAATCACCGAAATCGCTGCTTTCGTGCTTTTGAATGCGAAAAACACGTATTCTGGTGTTTTCAGCACGCCACAGAGCGTTTGACATGCGGAAACTGCGATATCTTCGGTATCGTTGGGTTTCCAGCTGAGATATGCATTTTCAGTGATAATCTTCATGATTCTGCTGTTACAAGTGTGCAGAATCATCGAAATCGCTGCATTCGTGGTTTTGAATGCGAAAAACACGTTTTCTGGTGTTTTCAGCACTCCACAGTGCGTTTGATATGCGGAAACTGCGATATCTTCGGTATCGTTGTTGTTTCCAGCTGAGATATGCATTTTCAGTGATAATCTTCATGATTCTGCTGTTGCAAGTGTGCAGAATCACCGAAATCGCTGCTTTCGTGCTTTTGAATGCGAAAAACACGTTTTCTGGTGTTTTCAGAACTCCACAGTGCGTTTGATATGCGGAAACTGCGATATCTTCGGTATCGTTGTTGTTTCCAGCTGAGATATGCATTTTCAGTGATAATCTTCATGATTCTGCTGTTGCAAGTGTGCAGAATCACCGAAATCGCTGCTTTCGTGCTTTTGAATGCGAAAAACACGTTTTCTGGTGTTTTCAGAACTCCACAGTGCGTTTGATATGCGGAAACTGCGATATCTTCGGTATCGTTGTTTTTTCCAGCTGAGATATGCATTTTCAGTGATAATCTTCATGATTCTGCTGTTGCAAGTGTACAGAATCACCGAAATCGCTGTTTTCGCGCTATGGAATGCGAAGAACACGTTTTCTGGTGTTTTCAGCACTCCACAGTGCGTTTGATATGCGGAAACTGCGATATCTTCGGTATCGTTGTTGTTTCCAGCTGAGATATGCATTTTCAGTGATAATCTTCATGATTCTGCTGTTACAAGTGTGCAGAATCACCGAAATCGCTGCTTGCGTGCTTTTCAATGCGAAAAACACGTTTTCTGGTGTTTTCTGCACTCCACAGTGCATTTGATATGCGGAAACTGCGATATCTGCGGTATCGTTGTTGTTTCCAGCTGAGATATGCATTTTCAGTGATAATCTTCATGATTCTGCTGTTACAAGTGTGCAGCATCACCGAAATCGCTGTTTTCGTGCTATTGAACGCCAAAAACACGTATTCTGGTGTTTTCAGCACTCCACAGTGCGTTTGATATGCGGAAACTGCGATATCTTCGGTATCGTTTGGTTTCCAGCTGAGATATGCATTTTCAGTGATAATCTTCATGATTCTGCTGTTGCAAGTGTGCAGAATCACCGAAATCGCTGTTTTCGTGCTATTGAATGCGAAAAACACGTTTCTTGGTGTTTCAGCACGCCACAGAGCGTTTGACTTGCGGAAACTGCCATATCTTCGGTATCGTCGTTGTTTCCAGCTGAGATATGCATTTTCAGTAATAATCTTCATGATTCTGCTGTTAGAAGTGTGCAGAATCACCGACATCGCTGTTTTCGTGCTATTGAATGCGAAAAACACGTTTCTTGGTGTTTCAGCACGCCACAGAGCGTTTGACTTGCGGAAACTGCCATATCTTCGGTATCGTTGTTGTTTCCAGCTGAGATATGCATTTTCTACGATAATCTTCGAGTTTCTTCTGTGACAAGTGTGCAGAATCACCGAAATCGCTGCTTTCGTGCTTTTGAATGCGAAAAACACGTTTTCTGGTGTTTTCAGCACTCCACAGTGCGTTTGATATGCGGAAACTGCGATATCTTCGGTATCGTTGTTGTTTCCAGCTGACATATGCATTTTCAGTGATAATCTTCATGATTCCGCTGTTACAAGCGTGCAGATTCACCGAAATCGCTGTTTTCGTGCTATTGAATGCGAAAAACACATTTTCTGGTGTTTTCAGCACGCCACAGAGCGTTTGAAATGCGGAAACTGCGATATCTTGGGTATCGTTGTTGTTTCCAGTTGAGATATGCATTTTCTACGATAATCTTCGAGTTTCTTCTGTAAGAAGTGTGCAGAATCACCGAAATCGCTGCTTTCGTGCTTTTGAATGCGAAAAACACGTTTTCTGGTGTTTTCAGCACTCCACAGTGCGTTTGATGTGCGGAAACTGCGATATCTTCGGTATCGTTGGGTTTCCAGCTGGGATATGCATTTTCAGTGATAATCTTCATGATTCTGCTGTTGCAAGTGTGCAGAATCACCGAAATCGCTGTTTTCGCGCTATGGAATGCGAAGAACACGTTTTCTGGTGTTTCAGCACGCCACAGAGCGTTTGACTTGCGGAAACTGCCATATCTTCGGTATCGTTGTTGTTTCCAGCTGAGATATGCATTTTCAGTAATAATCTTCATGATTCTGCTGTTACAAGTGTGCAGAATCACCGACATCGCTGTTTTCGTGCTATTGAATGCGAAAAACACGTTTTCTGGTGTTTTCTGCACTCCACAGTGCATTTGATATGCGGAAACTGCGATATCTGCGGTATCGTTGTTGTTTCCAGCTGAGATATGCATTTTCAGTGATAATCTTCATGATTCTGCTGTTACAAGTGTGCAGCATCACCGAACTCGCTGTTTTCGTGCTATTGAATGCGAAAAACACGTTTTTTGGTGTTTCAGCACGCCACAGAGCGTTTGACTTGCGGAAACTGCCATATCTTCGGTATCGTTGTTGTTTCCAGCTGAGATATGCATTTTCTACGATAATCTTCGAGTTTCTTCTGTTACAAGTGTGCAGAAACCCCGAAATCGCTGTTTTCGTGCTTTTGAATGCGAAAAACACGTTTTCTGGTGTTTTCTGCACTCCACAGTGCATTTGATATGCGGAAACTGCGATATCTGCGGTATCGTTGTTGTTTCCAGCTGAGATATGCATTTTCAGTGATAATCTACATGATTCTGCTGTTACAAGTGTGCAGAATCACCGAAATCGCTGTTTTCGTGCTATTGAATGCGAAAAACACGTTTTCTGGTGTTTTCAGCACGCCACAGTGCGTTTGATATGCGGAAACTGCGATATCTTCGGTATCGTTGGGTTTCCAGCTGGGATATGCATTTTCAGTGATAATCTTCATGATTCTGCTGTTGCAAGTGTGCAGAATCACCGAAATCGCTGTTTTCGCGCTATGGAATGCGAAGAACACGTTTTCTGGTGTTTTCAGCACTCCACAGTGCGTTTGATATGCGGAAACTGCGATATCTTCGGTATCGTTTGGTTTCCAGCTGAGATATGCATTTTCAGTGATAATCTTCATGATTCTGCTGTTGCAAGTGTGCAGAATCACCGAAATCGCTGCTTTCGTGCTTTTGAATGCGAAAAACACGTTTTCTGGTGTTTTCAGAACTCCACAGTGCGTTTGATATGCGGAAACTGCGATATCTTCGGTATCGTTGTTGTTTCCAGCTGAGATATGCATTTTCAGTGATAATCTTCATGATTCTGCTGTTGCAAGTGTGCAGAATCACCGAAATCGCTGTTTTCGCGCTATGGAATGCGGAGAACACGTTTTCTGGTGTTTTCAGCACTCCACAGTGCGTTTGATATGCGGAAACTGCGATATCTTCGGTATCGTTGCTGTTTCCAGCTGAGATATGCATTTTCAGTGATAATCTTCATGATTCTGCTGTTACAAGTGTGCAGAATCACCGAAATCGCTGCTTGCGTGCTTTTCAATGCGAAAAACACGTTTTTTGGTGTTTCAGCACGCCACAGAGCGTTTGACTTGCGGAAACTGCCATATCTTCGGTATCGTTGTTGTTTCCAGCTGAGATATGCATTTTCTACGATAATCTTCGAGTTTCTTCTGTGACAAGTGTGCAGAATCACCGAAATCGCTGCTTTCGTGCTTTTGAATGCGAAAAACACGTTTTCTGGTGTTTTCAGCACTCCACAGTGCGTTTGATATGCGGAAACTGCGATATCTTCGGTATCGTTGTTGTTTCCAGCTGACATATGCATTTTCAGTGATAATCTTCATGATTCCGCTGTTACAAGCGTGCAGATTCACCGAAATCGCTGTTTTCGTGCTATTGAATGCGAAAAACACGTTTTCTGGTGTTTTCAGCACGCCACAGAGCGTTTGAAATGCGGAAACTGCGATATCTTGGGTATCGTTGTTGTTTCCAGTTGAGATATGCATTTTCTACGATAATCTTCGAGTTTCTTCTGTGAGAAGTGTGCAGAATCACCGAAATCGCTGCTTTCGTGCTTTTGAATGCGAAAAACACGTATTCTGGTGTTTTCAGCACGCCACAGAGCGTTTGACATGCGGAAACTGCGATATCTTCGGTATCGTTGGGTTTCCAGCTGAGATATGCATTTTCAGTGATAATCTTCATGATTCTGCTGTTACAAGTGTGCAGAATCATCGAAATCGCTGCATTCGTGGTTTTGAATGCGAAAAACACGTTTTCTGGTGTTTTCAGCACTCCACAGTGCGTTTGATATGCGGAAACTGCGATATCTTCGGTATCGTTGTTGTTTCCAGCTGAGATATGCATTTTCAGTGATAATCTTCATGATTCTGCTGTTGCAAGTGTGCAGAATCACCGAAATCGCTGCTTTCGTGCTTTTGAATGCGAAAAACACGTTTTCTGGTGTTTTCAGAACTCCACAGTGCGTTTGATATGCGGAAACTGCGATATCTTCGGTATCGTTGTTGTTTCCAGCTGAGATATGCATTTTCAGTGATAATCTTCATGATTCTGCTGTTGCAAGTGTGCAGAATCACCGAAATCGCTGTTTTCGCGCTTTTGAATGCGAAAAACACGTTTTCTGGTGTTTTCAGAACTCCACAGTGCGTTTGATATGCGGAAACTGCGATATCTTCGGTATCGTTGTTGTTTCCAGCTGAGATATGCATTTTCAGTGATAATCTTCATGATTCTGCTGTTGCAAGTGTACAGAATCACCGAAATCGCTGTTTTCGCGCTTTTGAATGCGAAAAACACGTTTTCTGGTGTTTTCAGAACTCCACAGTGCGTTTGATATGCGGAAACTGCGATATCTTCGGTATCGTTGTTGTTTCCAGCTGAGATATGCATTTTCAGTGATAATCTTCATGATTCTGCTGTTACAAGTGTGCAGCATCACCGAAATCGCTGTTTTCGTGCTATTGAACGCCAAAAACACGTATTCTGGTGTTTTCAGCACTCCACAGTGCGTTTGATATGCGGAAACTGCGATATCTTCGGTATCGTTTGGTTTCCAGCTGAGATATGCATTTTCAGTGATAATCTTCATGATTCTGCTGTTGCAAGTGTGCAGAATCACCGAAATCGCTGTTTTCGTGCTATTGAATGCGAAAAACACGTTTCTTGGTGTTTCAGCACGCCACAGAGCGTTTGACTTGCGGAAACTGCCATATCTTCGGTATCGTCGTTGTTTCCAGCTGAGATATGCATTTTCAGTAATAATCTTCATGATTCTGCTGTTAGAAGTGTGCAGAATCACCGACATCGCTGTTTTCGTGCTATTGAATGCGAAAAACACGTTTCTTGGTGTTTCAGCACGCCACAGAGCGTTTGACTTGCGGAAACTGCCATATCTTCGGTATCGTTGTTGTTTCCAGCTGAGATATGCATTTTCTACGATAATCTTCGAGTTTCTTCTGTGACAAGTGTGCAGAATCACCGAAATCGCTGCTTTCGTGCTTTTGAATGCGAAAAACACGTTTTCTGGTGTTTTCAGCACTCCACAGTGCGTTTGATATGCGGAAACTGCGATATCTTCGGTATCGTTGTTGTTTCCAGCTGACATATGCATTTTCAGTGATAATCTTCATGATTCCGCTGTTACAAGCGTGCAGATTCACCGAAATCGCTGTTTTCGTGCTATTGAATGCGAAAAACACATTTTCTGGTGTTTTCAGCACGCCACAGAGCGTTTGAAATGCGGAAACTGCGATATCTTGGGTATCGTTGTTGTTTCCAGTTGAGATATGCATTTTCTACGATAATCTTCGAGTTTCTTCTGTGAGAAGTGTGCAGAATCACCGAAATCGCTGCTTTCGTGCTTTTGAATGCGAAAAACACGTTTTCTGGTGTTTTCAGCACTCCACAGTGCGTTTGATATGCGGAAACTGCGATATCTTCGGTATCGTTGGGTTTCCAGCTGGGATATGCATTTTCAGTGATAATCTTCATGATTCTGCTGTTGCAAGTGTGCAGAATCACCGAAATCGCTGTTTTCGCGCTATGGAATGCGAAGAACACGTTTTCTGGTGTTTCAGCACGCCACAGAGCGTTTGACTTGCGGAAACTGCCATATCTTCGGTATCGTTGTTGTTTCCAGCTGAGATATGCATTTTCTACGATAATCTTCGAGTTTCTTCTGTTACAAGTGTGCAGAAACCCCGAAATCGCTGTTTTCGTGCTTTTGAATGCGAAAAACACGTTTTCTGGTGTTTTCTGCACTCCACAGTGCATTTGATATGCGGAAACTGCGATATCTGCGGTATCGTTGTTGTTTCCAGCTGAGATATGCATTTTCAGTGATAATCTACATGATTCTGCTGTTACAAGTGTGCAGAATCACCGAAATCGCTGTTTTCGTGCTATTGAATGCGAAAAACACGTTTTCTGGTGTTTTCAGCACGCCACAGTGCGTTTGATATGCGGAAACTGCGATATCTTCGGTATCGTTGGGTTTCCAGCTGGGATATGCATTTTCAGTGATAATCTTCATGATTCTGCTGTTGCAAGTGTGCAGAATCACCGAAATCGCTGTTTTCGCGCTATGGAATGCGAAGAACACGTTTTCTGGTGTTTTCAGCACTCCACAGTGCGTTTGATATGCGGAAACTGCGATATCTTCGGTATCGTTTGGTTTCCAGCTGAGATATGCATTTTCAGTGATAATCTTCATGATTCTGCTGTTGCAAGTGTGCAGAATCACCGAAATCGCTGCTTTCGTGCTTTTGAATGCGAAAAACACGTTTTCTGGTGTTTTCAGAACTCCACAGTGCGTTTGATATGCGGAAACTGCGATATCTTCGGTATCGTTGTTGTTTCCAGCTGAGATATGCATTTTCAGTGATAATCTTCATGATTCTGCTGTTGCAAGTGTGCAGAATCACCGAAATCGCTGTTTTCGCGCTATGGAATGCGGAGAACACGTTTTCTGGTGTTTTCAGCACTCCACAGTGCGTTTGATATGCGGAAACTGCGATATCTTCGGTATCGTTGCTGTTTCCAGCTGAGATATGCATTTTCAGTGATAATCTTCATGATTCTGCTGTTACAAGTGTGCAGAATCACCGAAATCGCTGCTTGCGTGCTTTTCAATGCGAAAAACACGTTTTTTGGTGTTTCAGCACGCCACAGAGCGTTCGACTTGCGGAAACTGCCATATCTTCGGTATCGTTGTTGTTTCCAGCTGAGATATGCATTTTCTACGATAATCTTCGAGTTTCTTCTGTGACAAGTGTGCAGAATCACCGAAATCGCTGCTTTCGTGCTTTTGAATGCGAAAAACACGTTTTCTGGTGTTTTCAGCACTCCACAGTGCGTTTGATATGCGGAAACTGCGATATCTTCGGTATCGTTGTTGTTTCCAGCTGACATATGCATTTTCAGTGATAATCTTCATGATTCCGCTGTTACAAGCGTGCAGATTCACCGAAATCGCTGTTTTCGTGCTATTGAATGCGAAAAACACGTTTTCTGGTGTTTTCAGCACGCCACAGAGCGTTTGAAATGCGGAAACTGCGATATCTTGGGTATCGTTGTTGTTTCCAGTTGAGATATGCATTTTCTACGATAATCTTCGAGTTTCTTCTGTGAGAAGTGTGCAGAATCACCGAAATCGCTGCTTTCGTGCTTTTGAATGCGAAAAACACGTATTCTGGTGTTTTCAGCACGCCACAGAGCGTTTGACATGCGGAAACTGCGATATCTTCGGTATCGTTGGGTTTCCAGCTGAGATATGCATTTTCAGTGATAATCTTCATGATTCTGCTGTTACAAGTGTGCAGAATCATCGAAATCGCTGCATTCGTGGTTTTGAATGCGAAAAACACGTTTTCTGGTGTTTTCAGCACTCCACAGTGCGTTTGATATGCGGAAACTGCGATATCTTCGGTATCGTTGTTGTTTCCAGCTGAGATATGCATTTTCAGTGATAATCTTCATGATTCTGCTGTTGCAAGTGTGCAGAATCACCGAAATCGCTGCTTTCGTGCTTTTGAATGCGAAAAACACGTTTTCTGGTGTTTTCAGAACTCCACAGTGCGTTTGATATGCGGAAACTGCGATATCTTCGGTATCGTTGTTGTTTCCAGCTGAGATATGCATTTTCAGTGATAATCTTCATGATTCTGCTGTTGCAAGTGTGCAGAATCACCGAAATCGCTGTTTTCGCGCTTTTGAATGCGAAAAACACGTTTTCTGGTGTTTTCAGAACTCCACAGTGCGTTTGATATGCGGAAACTGCGATATCTTCGGTATCGTTGTTGTTTCCAGCTGAGATATGCATTTTCAGTGATAATCTTCATGATTCTGCTGTTGCAAGTGTACAGAATCACCGAAATCGCTGTTTTCGCGCTTTTGAATGCGAAAAACACGTTTTCTGGTGTTTTCAGAACTCCACAGTGCGTTTGATATGCGGAAACTGCGATATCTTCGGTATCGTTGTTGTTTCCAGCTGAGATATGCATTTTCAGTGATAATCTTCATGATTCTGCTGTTACAAGTGTGCAGCATCACCGAAATCGCTGTTTTCGTGCTATTGAACGCCAAAAACACGTATTCTGGTGTTTTCAGCACTCCACAGTGCGTTTGATATGCGGAAACTGCGATATCTTCGGTATCGTTTGGTTTCCAGCTGAGATATGCATTTTCAGTGATAATCTTCATGATTCTGCTGTTGCAAGTGTGCAGAATCACCGAAATCGCTGTTTTCGTGCTATTGAATGCGAAAAACACGTTTCTTGGTGTTTCAGCACGCCACAGAGCGTTTGACTTGCGGAAACTGCCATATCTTCGGTATCGTCGTTGTTTCCAGCTGAGATATGCATTTTCAGTAATAATCTTCATGATTCTGCTGTTAGAAGTGTGCAGAATCACCGACATCGCTGTTTTCGTGCTATTGAATGCGAAAAACACGTTTCTTGGTGTTTCAGCACGCCACAGAGCGTTTGACTTGCGGAAACTGCCATATCTTCGGTATCGTTGTTGTTTCCAGCTGAGATATGCATTTTCTACGATAATCTTCGAGTTTCTTCTGTGACAAGTGTGCAGAATCACCGAAATCGCTGCTTTCGTGCTTTTGAATGCGAAAAACACGTTTTCTGGTGTTTTCAGCACTCCACAGTGCGTTTGATATGCGGAAACTGCGATATCTTCGGTATCGTTGTTGTTTCCAGCTGACATATGCATTTTCAGTGATAATCTTCATGATTCCGCTGTTACAAGCGTGCAGATTCACCGAAATCGCTGTTTTCGTGCTATTGAATGCGAAAAACACATTTTCTGGTGTTTTCAGCACGCCACAGAGCGTTTGAAATGCGGAAACTGCGATATCTTGGGTATCGTTGTTGTTTCCAGTTGAGATATGCATTTTCTACGATAATCTTCGAGTTTCTTCTGTGAGAAGTGTGCAGAATCACCGAAATCGCTGCTTTCGTGCTTTTGAATGCGAAAAACACGTTTTCTGGTGTTTTCAGCACTCCACAGTGCGTTTGATATGCGGAAACTGCGATATCTTCGGTATCGTTGGGTTTCCAGCTGGGATATGCATTTTCAGTGATAATCTTCATGATTCTGCTGTTACAAGTGTGCAGAATCACCGAAATCGCTGCTTGCGTGCTTTTCAATGCGAAAAACACGTTTTTTGGTGTTTCAGCACGCCACAGCGCGTTTGACTTGCGGAAACTGCCATATCTTCGGTATCGTTGTTGTTTCCAGCTGAGATATGCATTTTCTACGATAATCTTCGAGTTTCTTCTGTGACAAGTGTGCAGAATCACCGAAATCGCTGCTTTCGTGCTTTTGAATGCGAAAAACACGTTTTCTGGTGTTTTCAGCACTCCACAGTGCGTTTGATATGCGGAAACTGCGATATCTTCGGTATCGTTGTTGTTTCCAGCTGACATATGCATTTTCAGTGATAATCTTCATGATTCCGCTGTTACAAGCGTGCAGATTCACCGAAATCGCTGTTTTCGTGCTATTGAATGCGAAAAACACGTTTTCTGGTGTTTTCAGCACTCCACAGTGCGTTTGATATGCGGAAACTGCGATATCTTCGGTATCGTTGTTGTTTCCAGCTGAGATATGCATTTTCAGTGATAATCTTCATGATTCTGCTGTTGCAAGTGTGCAGAATCACCGAAATCGCTGCTTTCGTGCTTTTGAATGCGAAAAACACGTTTTCTGGTGTTTTCAGAACTCCACAGTGCGTTTGATATGCGGAAACTGCGATATCTTCGGTATCGTTGTTGTTTCCAGCTGAGATATGCATTTTCAGTGATAATCTTCATGATTCTGCTGTTGCAAGTGTGCAGAATCACCGAAATCGCTGCTTTCGTGCTTTTGAATGCGAAAAACACGTTTTCTGGTGTTTTCAGAACTCCACAGTGCGTTTGATATGCGGAAACTGCGATATCTTCGGTATCGTTGTTGTTTCCAGCTGAGATATGCATTTTCAGTGATAATCTTCATGATTCTGCTGTTGCAAGTGTACAGAATCACCGAAATCGCTGTTTTCGCGCTATGGAATGCGAAGAACACGTTTTCTGGTGTTTTCAGCACTCCACAGTGCGTTTGATATGCGGAAACTGCGATATCTTCGGTATCGT
Source organism: Anthophora plumipes (assembly GCA_951804975.1). Taxonomy (NCBI): domain Eukaryota; kingdom Metazoa; phylum Arthropoda; class Insecta; order Hymenoptera; family Apidae; genus Anthophora; species Anthophora plumipes. The sequence continues at coordinate 14,028 of CATORF010000887.1, read as the reverse complement.
TGTTGTTTCCAGCTGAGATATGCATTTTCAGTGATAATCTTCATGATTCTGCTGTTACAAGTGTGCAGAATCACCGAAATCGCTGCTTGCGTGCTTTTCAATGCGAAAAACACGTTTTCTGGTGTTTTCTGCACTCCACAGTGCATTTGATATGCGGAAACTGCGATATCTGCGGTATCGTTGTTGTTTCCAGCTGAGATATGCATTTTCAGTGATAATCTTCATGATTCTGCTGTTACAAGTGTGCAGCATCACCGAAATCGCTGTTTTCGTGCTATTGAACGCCAAAAACACGTATTCTGGTGTTTTCAGCACTCCACAGTGCGTTTGATATGCGGAAACTGCGATATCTTCGGTATCGTTTGGTTTCCAGCTGAGATATGCATTTTCAGTGATAATCTTCATGATTCTGCTGTTGCAAGTGTGCAGAATCACCGAAATCGCTGTTTTCGTGCTATTGAATGCGAAAAACACGTTTCTTGGTGTTTCAGCACGCCACAGAGCGTTTGACTTGCGGAAACTGCCATATCTTCGGTATCGTCGTTGTTTCCAACTGAGATATGCATTTTCAGTAATAATCTTCATGATTCTGCTGTTAGAAGTGTGCAGAATCACCGACATCGCTGTTTTCGTGCTATTGAATGCGAAAAACACGTTTCTTGGTGTTTCAGCACGCCACAGAGCGTTTGACTTGCGGAAACTGCCATATCTTCGGTATCGTTGTTGTTTCCAGCTGAGATATGCATTTTCTACGATAATCTTCGAGTTTCTTCTGTGACAAGTGTGCAGAATCACCGAAATCGCTGCTTTCGTGCTTTTGAATGCGAAAAACACGTTTTCTGGTGTTTTCAGCACTCCACAGTGCGTTTGATATGCGGAAACTGCGATATCTTCGGTATCGTTGTTGTTTCCAGCTGACATATGCATTTTCAGTGATAATCTTCATGATTCCGCTGTTACAAGCGTGCAGATTCACCGAAATCGCTGTTTTCGTGCTATTGAATGCGAAAAACACATTTTCTGGTGTTTTCAGCACGCCACAGAGCGTTTGAAATGCGGAAACTGCGATATCTTGGGTATCGTTGTTGTTTCCAGTTGAGATATGCATTTTCTACGATAATCTTCGAGTTTCTTCTGTGAGAAGTGTGCAGAATCACCGAAATCGCTGCTTTCGTGCTTTTGAATGCGAAAAACACGTTTTCTGGTGTTTTCAGCACTCCACAGTGCGTTTGATATGCGGAAACTGCGATATCTTCGGAATCGTTGGGTTTCCAGCTGGGATATGCATTTTCAGTGATAATCTTCATGATTCTGCTGTTGCAAGTGTGCAGAATCACCGAAATCGCTGTTTTCGCGCTATGGAATGCGAAGAACACGTTTTCTGGTGTTTCAGCACGCCACAGAGCGTTTGACTTGCGGAAACTGCCATATCTTCGGTATCGTTGTTGTTTCCAGCTGAGATATGCATTTTCAGTAATAATCTTCATGATTCTGCTGTTACAAGTGTGCAGAATCACCGACATCGCTGTTTTCGTGCTATTGAATGCGAAAAACACGTTTTCTGGTGTTTTCTGCACTCCACAGTGCATTTGATATGCGGAAACTGCGATATCTGCGGTATCGTTGTTGTTTCCAGCTGAGATATGCATTTTCAGTGATAATCTTCATGATTCTGCTGTTACAAGTGTGCAGCATCACCGAACTCGCTGTTTTCGTGCTATTGAATGCGAAAAACACGTTTTTTGGTGTTTCAGCACGCCACAGAGCGTTTGACTTGCGGAAACTGCCATATCTTCGGTATCGTTGTTGTTTCCAGCTGAGATATGCATTTTCTACGATAATCTTCGAGTTTCTTCTGTGACAAGTGTGCAGAATCACCGAAATCGCTGCTTTCGTGCTTTTGAATGCGAAAAACACGTTTTCTGGTGTTTTCAGCACGCCACAGAACGTTTGACATGCGGAAACTGCGATATCTACGGTATCGTCGTTGTTTCCAGCTGAGATATGCATTTTCAGTAATAATCTTCATGATTCTGCTGTTACAAGTGTGCAGAATCACCGACATCGCTGTTTTCGTGCTATTGAATGCGAAAAACACGTTTTTTGGTGTTTCAGCACGCCACAGAGCGTTTGACTTGCGGAAACTGCCATATCTTCGGTATCGTTGTTGTTTCCAGCTGAGATATGCATTTTCTACGATAATCTTCGAGTTTCTTCTGTGACAAGTGTGCAGAATCACCGAAATCGCTGCTTTCGTGCTTTTGAATGCGAAAAACACGTTTTGTGGTGTTTTCAGCACTCCACAGTACGTTTGATATGCGGAAACTGCGATATCTTCGGTATCGTTGTTGTTTCCAGCTGACATATGCATTTTCAGTGATAATCTTCATGATTCCGCTGTTACAAGCGTGCAGATTCACCGAAATCGCTGTTTTCGTGCTATTGAATGCGAAAAACACGTTTTCTGGTGTTTTCAGCACGCCACAGAGCGTTTGAAATGCGGAAACTGCGATATCTTGGGTATCGTTGTTGTTTCCAGTTGAGATATGCATTTTCTACTATAATCTTCGAGTTTCTTCTGTGAGAAGTGTGCAGAATCACCGAAATCGCTGCTTTCGTGCTTTTGAATGCGAAAAACACGTTTTCTGGTGTTTTCAGCACTCCACAGTGCGTTTGATATGCGGAAACTGCGATATCTTCGGTATCGTTGTTGTTTCCAGCTGACATATGCATTTTCAGTGATAATCTTCATGATTCCGCTGTTACAAGCGTGCAGATTCACCGAAATCGCTGTTTTCGTGCTATTGAATGCGAAAAACACGTTTTCTGGTGTTTTCAGCACGCCACAGAGCGTTTGAAATGCGGAAACTGCGATATCTTGGGTATCGTTGTTGTTTCCAGTTGAGATATGCATTTTCTACGATAATCTTCGAGTTTCTTCTGTGAGAAGTGTGCAGAATCACCGAAATCGCTGCTTTCGTGCTTTTGAATGCGAAAAACACGTTTTCTGGTGTTTTCAGCACTCCACAGTGCGTTTGATATGCGGAAACTGCGATATCTTCGGTATCGTTTGGTTTCCAGCTGGGATATGCATTTTCAGTGATAATCTTCATGATTCTGCTGTTGCAAGTGTGCAGAATCACCGAAATCGCTGTTTTCGCGCTATGGAATGCGAAGAACACGTTTTCTGGTGTTTTCAGCACTCCACAGTGCGTTTGATATGCGGAAACTGCGATATCTTCGGTATCGTTTGGTTTCCAGCTGAGATATGCATTTTCAGTGATAATCTTCATGATTCTGCTGTTGCAAGTGTGCAGAATCACCGAAATCGCTGTTTTCGCGCTATGGAATGCGAAGAACACGTTTTCTGGTGTTTTCAGCACTCCACAGTGCGTTTGATATGCGGAAACTGCGATATCTTCGGTATCGTTGTTGTTTCCAGCTGACATATGCATTTTCAGTGATAATCTTCATGATTCCGCTGTTACAAGCGTGCAGATTCACCGAAATCGCTGTTTTCGTGCTATTGAATGCGAAAAACACGTTTTCTGGTGTTTTCAGCACGCCACAGAGCGTTTGAAATGCGGAAACTGCGATATCTTGGGTATCGTTGTTGTTTCCAGTTGAGATATGCATTTTCTACGATAATCTTCGAGTTTCTTCTGTGACAAGTGTGCAGAATCACCGAAATCGCTGTTTTCGTGCTATTGAATGCGAAAAACACGTATTCTGGTGTTTTCAGCACGCCACAGAGCGTTTGACATGCGGAAACTGCGATATCTTCGGTATCGTTGGGTTTCCAGCTGAGATATGCATTTTCAGTGATAATCTTCATGATTCTGCTGTTACAAGTGTGCAGAATCATCGAAATCGCTGCATTCGTGGTTTTGAATGCGAAAAACACGTTTTCTGGTGTTTTCAGCTTTCCACAGTGCGTTTGATATGCGGAAACTGCGATATCTTCGGTATCGTTGTTGTTTCCAGCTGAGATATGCATTTTCAGTGATAATCTTCATGATTCTGCTGTTACGAATGTGCAGAATCACCGAAATCGCTGTTTTCGTGCTTTTGAATGCGAAAAACACGTTTTCTGGTGTTTTCAGCACTCCACAGTGCGTTTGATATGCGGAAACTGCGATATCTTCGGTATCGTTGTTGTTTCCAGCTGAGATATGCATTTTCAGTGATAATCTTCATGATTCTGCTGTTACAAATGTGCAGAATCACCGAAATCGCTGTTTTCGTGCTTTTGAATGCGAAAAACACTTTTTCTGGTGTTTTCAGCACGCCACAGAGCGTTTGACATGCGAAAACTGTGATATCTTCGGTATCGTTGTCGTTTCCAGCTGAGATATGCATTTTCAGTGAGAATCTTCATGATTCTGCTGTTACAAGTGTGCAGAATCACCGAAATCAATGTTTTCGTGCTATTGAATGCGAAAAACACATGTTTTTTGGTGTTTCAGCACGCCACAGAGCGTTTGACTTGCGGAAACTGCCATATCTTCGGTATCGTTGTTGTTTCCAGCTGAGATATGCATTTTCTACGATAATCTTCGAGTTTCTTCTGTTACAAGTGTGCAGAAACACCGAAATCGCTGTTTTCGTGCTTTTGAATGCGAAAAACACGTTTTCTGGTGTTTTCAGCACGCCACAGAACGTTTGACATGCGGAAACTGCGACATCTTCGGTATCGTTGATGTTTCCAGCTGAGATATGCATTTTCAGTAATAATCTTCATGATTCTGCTGTTGCAAGTGTGCAGAATCACCGAAATCGCTGTTTTCGTGCTATTGAATGCGAAAAACACGTTTTCTGGTGTTTTCAGCACTCCACAGAGCGTTTGATATGCGGAAACGGCCATATCTTCGGTATCGTTGTTGTTTCCAGCTGAGATATGCATTTTCAGTGATAATCTTCATGATTCTGCTGTTACAAGTGTGCAGAATCACCGAAATCCCTGTTTTCGTGCTTTTGAATGCGAAAAACCCGTTTTCTGGTGTTTTCAGCACTCCACAGTGCGTTTGATATGCGGAAACTGCGATATCTTCGGTATCGTTGTTGTTTCCAGCTGAGATATGCATTTTCAGTGATAATCTTCATGATTCTGCTGTTACAAGTGTGCAGAATCACCGAAATCGCTGTTTTCGTGCTATTGAATGCGAAAAACACGTTTTCTAGTGTTTTCAGCACTCCACAGTGAGTTTGATATGCGGAAACTGCCATATCTTCGGTATCGTTGTTGTTTCCAGCTGAGATATGCATTTTCTACGATAATCTTCATGATTCTGCTGTTCCAAGTGTGCAGAATCACCGAAATCGCTGCTTTCGTGCTATTGAATGCGAAAAACACGTTTTCTAGTGTTTTCAGCACTCCACAGTGAGTTTGATATGCGGAAACTGCCATATCTTCGGTATCGTTGTTGTTTCCAGCTGAGATATGCATTTTCAGTGATAATCTTCATGATTCTGCTGTTACAAGTGTGCAGAATCACCAAAATCGCTGCTTTCGTGCTTTTCAATGCGAAAAACACGTTTTCTGGTGTTTTCTGCACTCCACAGTGCATTTGATATGCGGAAACTGCGATATCTGCGGTATCGTTGTTGTTTCCAGCTGAGATATGCATTTTCAGTGATAATCTACATGATTCTGCTGTTACAAGTGTGCAGAATCACCGAAATCGCTGTTTTCGTGCTATTGAATGCGAAAAACACGTTTTCTGGTGTTTTCAGCACGCCACAGTGCGTTTGATATGCGGAAACTGCGATATCTTCGGTATCGTTGTTGTTTCCAGCTGAGATATGCATTTTCAGTGGTAATCTTCATGATTCTGCTGTTACAAATGTGCAGAATCACCGAATTCGCTGTTTTCGTGCTTTTGAATGCGAAAAACACTTTTCCTGGTGTTTTCAGCACGCCACAGAGCGTTTGACATGCGAAAACTGCGATATCTTCGGTATCGTTGTCGTTTCCAGCTGAGATATGCATTTTCAGTGAGAATCTTCATGATTCTGCAGTTACAAGTTTGCAGAATCACCGAAATCGCTCCATTCGTGCTTTTGAATGCGAAAAACACGTTTTCTGGTGTTTTCAGCACGCCACAGAGCGTTTGACATGCGAAAACTGCGATATCTTCGGTATCGTTGTCGTTTCCAGCTGAGATATGCATTTTCTACGATAATCTTCGAGTTTCTTCTGTTACAAGTGTGCAGAAACCCCGAAATCGCTGTTTTCGTGCATTTGAATGCGAAAAACACGTTTTCTGGTGTTTTCAGCACGCCACAGAACGTTTGACATGCGGAAACTGCGATATCTACGGTATCGTCGTTGTTTCCAGCTGAGATATGCATTTTCAGTGATAATCTTCATGATTCTGCTGTTACAAATGTGCAGAATCACCGAAATCGCTGTTTTCGTGCTTTTGAATGCGAAAAACACTTTTCCTGGTGTTTTCAGCACGCCACAGAGCGTTTGACATGCGAAAACTGCGATATCTTCGGTATCGTTGTCGTTTCCAGCTGAGATATGCATTTTCAGTGAGAATCTTCATGATTCTGCAGTTACAAGTTTGCAGAATCACCGAAATCGCTCCATTCGTGCTTTTGAATGCGAAAAACACGTTTTCTGGTGTTTTCAGCACGCCACAGAGCGTTTGACATGCGAAAACTGCGATATCTTCGGTATCGTTGTCGTTTCCAGCTGAGATATGCATTTTCTACGATAATCTTCGAGTTTCTTCTGTTACAAGTGTGCAGAAACCCCGAAATCGCTGTTTTCGTGCTTTTGAATGCGAAAAACACGTTTTCTGGTGTTTTCTGCACTCCACAGTGCATTTGATATGCGGAAACTGCGATATCTTCGGTATCGTTGGGTTTCCAGCTGGGATATGCATTTTCAGTGATAATCTTCATGATTCTGCTGTTGCAAGTGTGCAGAATCACCGAAATCGCTGTTTTCGCGCTATGGAATGCGAAGAACACGTTTTCTGGTGTTTTCAGCACTCCACAGTGCGTTTGATATGCGGAAACTGCGATATCTTCGGTATCGTTTGGTTTCCAGCTGAGATATGCATTTTCAGTGATAATCTTCATGATTCTGCTGTTGCAAGTGTGCAGAATCACCGAAATCGCTGCTTTCGTGCTTTTGAATGCGAAAAACACGTTTTCTGGTGTTTTCAGAACTCCCCAGTGCGTTTGATATGCGGAAACTGCGATATCTTCGGTATCGTTGTTGTTTCCAGCTGAGATATGCATTTTCAGTGATAATCTTCATGATTCTGCTGTTGCAAGTGTGCAGAATCACCGAAATCGCTGTTTTCGCGCTATGGAATGCGGAGAACACGTTTTCTGGTGTTTTCAGCACTCCACAGTGCGTTTGATATGCGGAAACTGCGATATCTTCGGTATCGTTGCTGTTTCCAGCTGAGATATGCATTTTCAGTGATAATCTTCATGATTCTGCTGTTACAAGTGTGCAGAATCACCGAAATCGCTGCTTGCGTGCTTTTCAATGCGAAAAACACGTTTTTTGGTGTTTCAGCACGCCACAGAGCGTTTGACTTGCGGAAACTGCCATATCTTCGGTATCGTTGTTGTTTCCAGCTGAGATATGCATTTTCTACGATAATCTTCGAGTTTCTTCTGTGACAAGTGTGCAGAATCACCGAAATCGCTGCTTTCGTGCTTTTGAATGCGAAAAACACGTTTTCTGGTGTTTTCAGCACTCCACAGTGCGTTTGATATGCGGAAACTGCGATATCTTCGGTATCGTTGTTGTTTCCAGCTGACATATGCATTTTCAGTGATAATCTTCATGATTCCGCTGTTACAAGCGTGCAGATTCACCGAAATCGCTGTTTTCGTGCTATTGAATGCGAAAAACACGTTTTCTGGTGTTTTCAGCACGCCACAGAGCGTTTGAAATGCGGAAACTGCGATATCTTGGGTATCGTTGTTGTTTCCAGTTGAGATATGCATTTTCTACGATAATCTTCGAGTTTCTTCTGTGAGAAGTGTGCAGAATCACCGAAATCGCTGCTTTCGTGCTTTTGAATGCGAAAAACACGTATTCTGGTGTTTTCAGCACGCCACAGAGCGTTTGACATGCGTAAACTGCGATATCTTCGGTATCGTTGTTGTTTCCAGCTGAGATATGCATTTTCAGTGATAATCTTCATGATTCTGCTGTTACAAGTGTGCAGAATCACCGAAATCGCTGCTTGCGTGCTTTTCAATGCGAAAAACACGTTTTCTGGTGTTTTCTGCACTCCACAGTGCATTTGATATGCGGAAACTGCGATATCTGCGGTATCGTTGTTGTTTCCAGCTGAGATATGCATTTTCAGTGATAATCTTCATGATTCTGCTGTTACAAGTGTGCAGCATCACCGAAATCGCTGTTTTCGTGCTATTGAACGCCAAAAACACGTATTCTGGTGTTTTCAGCACTCCACAGTGCGTTTGATATGCGGAAACTGCGATATCTTCGGTATCGTTTGGTTTCCAGCTGAGATATGCATTTTCAGTGATAATCTTCATGATTCTGCTGTTGCAAGTGTGCAGAATCACCGAAATCGCTGTTTTCGTGCTATTGAATGCGAAAAACACGTTTCTTGGTGTTTCAGCACGCCACAGAGCGTTTGACTTGCGGAAACTGCCATATCTTCGGTATCGTTGTTGTTTCCAGCTGAGATATGCATTTTCTACGATAATCTTCGAGTTTCTTCTGTGACAAGTGTGCAGAATCACCGAAATCGCTGCTTTCGTGCTTTTGAATGCGAAAAACACGTTTTCTGGTGTTTTCAGCACTCCACAGTGCGTTTGATATGCGGAAACTGCGATATCTTCGGTATCGTTGTTGTTTCCAGCTGACATATGCATTTTCAGTGATAATCTTCATGATTCCGCTGTTACAAGCGTGCAGATTCACCGAAATCGCTGTTTTCGTGCTATTGAATGCGAAAAACACATTTTCTGGTGTTTTCAGCACGCCACAGAGCGTTTGAAATGCGGAAACTGCGATATCTTGGGTATCGTTGTTGTTTCCAGTTGAGATATGCATTTTCTACGATAATCTTCGAGTTTCTTCTGTGAGAAGTGTGCAGAATCACCGAAATCGCTGCTTTCGTGCTTTTGAATGCGAAAAACACGTTTTCTGGTGTTTTCAGCACTCCACAGTGCGTTTGATATGCGGAAACTGCGATATCTTCGGTATCGTTGGGTTTCCAGCTGGGATATGCATTTTCAGTGATAATCTTCATGATTCTGCTGTTGCAAGTGTGCAGAATCACCGAAATCGCTGTTTTCGCGCTATGGAATGCGAAGAACACGTTTTCTGGTGTTTCAGCACGCCACAGAGCGTTTGACTTGCGGAAACTGCCATATCTTCGGTATCGTTGTTGTTTCCAGCTGAGATATGCATTTTCAGTGATAATCTTCATGATTCTGCTGTTACAAGTGTGCAGAATCACCAAAATCGCTGCTTTCGTGCTTTTCAATGCGAAAAACACGTTTTCTGGTGTTTTCTGCACTCCACAGTGCATTTGATATGCGGAAACTGCGATATCTGCGGTATCGTTGTTGTTTCCAGCTGAGATATGCATTTTCAGTGATAATCTACATGATTCTGCTGTTACAAGTGTGCAGCATCACCGAACTCGCTGTTTTCGTGCTATTGAATGCGAAAAACACGTTTTTTGGTGTTTCAGCACGCCACAGAGCGTTTGACTTGCGGAAACTGCCATATCTTCGGTATCGTTGTTGTTTCCAGCTGAGATATGCATTTTCTACAATAATCTTCGAGTTTCTTCTGTGACAAGTGTGCAGAATCACCGAAATCGCTGCTTTCGTGCTTTTGAATGCGAAAAACACGTTTTCTGGTGTTTTCAGCACGCCACAGAACGTTTGACATGCGGAAACTGCGATATCTACGGTATCGTCGTTGTTTCCAGCTGAGATATGCATTTTCAGTAATAATCTTCATGATTCTGCTGTTACAAGTGTGCAGAATCACCGACATCGCTGTTTTCGTGCTATTGAATGCGAAAAACACGTTTTCTGGTGTTTTCAGCACGCCACAGAGCGTTTGAAATGCGGAAACTGCGATATCTTGGGTATCGTTGTTGTTTCCAGTTGAGATATGCATTTTCTACTATAATCTTCGAGTTTCTTCTGTGAGAAGTGTGCAGAATCACCGAAATCGCTGCTTTCGTGCTTTTGAATGCGAAAAACACGTTTTCTGGTGTTTTCAGCACTCCACAGTGCGTTTGATATGCGGAAACTGCGATATCTTCGGTATCGTTGTTGTTTCCAGCTGACATATGCATTTTCAGTGATAATCTTCATGATTCCGCTGTTACAAGCGTGCAGATTCACCGAAATCGCTGTTTTCGTGCTATTGAATGCGAAAAACACGTTTTCTGGTGTTTTCAGCACGCCACAGAGCGTTTGAAATGCGGAAACTGCGATATCTTGGGTATCGTTGTTGTTTCCAGTTGAGATATGCATTTTCTACGATAATCTTCGAGTTTCTTCTGTGAGAAGTGTGCAGAATCACCGAAATCGCTGCTTTCGTGCTTTTGAATGCGAAAAACACGTTTTCTGGTGTTTTCAGCACTCCACAGTGCGTTTGATATGCGGAAACTGCGATATCTTCGGTATCGTTGGGTTTCCAGCTGGGATATGCATTTTCAGTGATAATCTTCATGATTCTGCTGTTGCAAGTGTGCAGAATCACCGAAATCGCTGTTTTCGCGCTATGGAATGCGAAGAACACGTTTTCTGGTGTTTTCAGCACTCCACAGTGCGTTTGATATGCGGAAACTGCGATATCTTCGGTATCGTTTGGTTTCCAGCTGAGATATGCATTTTCAGTGATAATCTTCATGATTCTGCTGTTGCAAGTGTGCAGAATCACCGAAATCGCTGTTTTCGCGCTATGGAATGCGAAGAACACGTTTTCTGGTGTTTTCAGCACTCCACAGTGCGTTTGATATGCGGAAACTGCGATATCTTCGGTATCGTTGTTGTTTCCAGCTGACATATGCATTTTCAGTGATAATCTTCATGATTCCGCTGTTACAAGCGTGCAGAATCATCGAAATCGCTGCATTCGTGGTTTTGAATGCGAAAAACACGTTTTCTGGTGTTTTCAGCACTCCACAGTGCGTTTGATATGCGGAAACTGCGATATCTTCGGTATCGTTGTTGTTTCCAGCTGAGATATGCATTTTCAGTGATAATCTTCATGATTCTGCTGTTACGAATGTGCAGAATCACCGAAATCGCTGTTTTCGTGCTTTTGAATGCGAAAAACACGTTTTCTGGTGTTTTCAGCACTCCACAGTGCGTTTGATATGCGGAAACTGCGATATCTTCGGTATCGTTGTTGTTTCCACCTGAGATATGCATTTTCAGTGATAATCTTCATGATTCTGCTGTTACAAATGTGCAGAATCACCGAAATCGCTGTTTTCGTGCTTTTGAATGCGAAAAACACTTTTTCTGGTGTTTTCAGCACGCCACAGAGCGTTTGACATGCGAAAACTGCGATATCTTCGGTATCGTTGTCGTTTCCAGCTGAGATATGCATTTTCAGTAATAATCTTCATGATTCTGCTGTTGCAAGTGTGCAGAATCACCGAAATCGCTGTTTTCGTGCTATTGAATGCGAAAAACACGTTTTCTGGTGTTTTCAGCACTCCACAGAGCGTTTGATATGCGGAAACGGCCATATCTTCGGTATCGTTGTTGTTTCCAGCTGAGATATGCATTTTCAGTAATAATCTTCACGATTCTGCTGTTACAAGTGTGCAGAAACACCGAAATCGCTGTTTTCGTGCTTTTAAATGCGAAAAATACGTTTTCTGGTGTTTTCAGCACGCCACAGAGCGTTTGACATGCGGAAACTGCGAAATCTTCGGTATCGTTGTTGTTTCCAGTTGAGATATGCATTTTCTACGATAATCTTCGAGTTTCTTCAGTGACAAGTGTGCAGAATCACCGAAATCGCTGTTTTCGTGCTATTGAATGCGAAAAACACGTATTCTGGTGTTTTCAGCACTCCACAGTGCGTTTGATATGCGGAAACTGCGATATCTTCGGTATCGTTGGGTTTCCAGCTGAGATATGCATTTTCAGTGATAATCTTCATGATTCTGCTGTTGCAAGTGTGCAGAATCACCGAAATCGCTGTTTTCGCGCTATTGAATGCGAAAAACACGTTTTCTGGTGTTTTCAGCACTCCACAGTGCGTTTGATATGCGGAAACTGCGATATCTTCGGTATCGTTGTTGTTTCCAGCTGAGATATGCATTTTCAGTGATAATCTTCATGATTCTGCTGTTACAAGTGTGCAGAATCACCGAAATCGCTGCTTTCGTGCTTTTGAATGCGAAAAACACGTTTTCTGGTGTTTTCTGCACTCCACAGTGCATTTGATATGCGGAAACTGCGATATGTGCCGTATCATGGTTGTTTCCAGCTGAGATATGCATTTTCAGTGATAATCTTCATGATTCTGCTGTTACAAGTGTTCAGAATCACCGAAATCGCTGTTTTCGTGCTATTGAATGCGAAAAACACGTTTTCTGGTGTTTTCAGCACGCCACAGAGCGTTTGACATGCGAAAACTACGATATCTTCGGTATCGTTGTTGTTTCCAGCTGAGATATGCATTTTCAGTGATAATCTTCACGATTCTGCTGTTACAAGTGTGCAGAAACACCGAAATCGCTGTTTTCTTGCTTTTGAATGCGAAAAATACGTTTTCTGGTGTTTTCAGCACGCCACAGAGCGTTTGACATGCGGAAACTGCGAAATCTTCGGTATCGTTGTTGTTTCCAGTTGAGATATGCATTTTCTACAATAATCTTCGAGTTTCTTCAGTGACAAGTGTGCAGAATCACCGAAATCGCTGTTTTCGTGCTATTGAATGCGAAAAACACGTATTCTGGTGTTTTCAGCACTCCACAGTGCGTTTGATATGCGGAAACTGCGATATCTTCGGTATCGTTGGGTTTCCAGCTGAGATATGCATTTTCAGTGATAATCTTCATGATTCTGCTGTTGCAAGTGTGCAGAATCACCGAAATCGCTGTTTTCGCGCTATTGAATGCGAAAAACACGTTTTCTGGTGTTTTCAGCACTCCACAGTGCGTTTGATATGCGGAAACTGCGATATCTTCGGTATCGTTGTTGTTTCCAGCTGAGATATGCATTTTCAGTGATAATCTTCATGATTCTGCTGTTACAAGTGTGCAGAATCACCGAAATCGCTGCTTTCGTGCTTTTGAATGCGAAAAACACGTTTTCTGGTGTTTTCTGCACTCCACAGTGCATTTGATATGCGGAAACTGCGATATCTGCCGTATCATGGTTGTTTCCAGCTGAGATATGCATTTTCAGTGATAATCTTCATGATTCTGCTGTTACAAGTGTGCAGAATCACCGAAATCGCTGTTTTCGTGCTATTGAATGCGAAAAACACGTTTTCTGGTGTTTTCAGCACGCCACAGAGCGTTTGACATGCGAAAACTACGATATCTTCGGTATCGTTGTCGTTACCAGCTGAGATATGCATTTTCAGTGAGAATCTTCATGATTCTGCTGTTACAAGTGTGCAGAATCACCGAAATCGCTGTTTTCGTGCTATTGAATGCGAAAAACACGTTTTCTGGTGTTTTCAGGACTCCACAGTGAGTTTGATATGCGGAAACTGCCATATCTTCTGTATCGTTGTTGTTTCCAGCTGAGATATGCATTTTCAGTGAGAATCTTCATGATTCTGCTGTTACAAGTGTGCAGAATCACCGAAATAGCTGTTTTCGTGCTTTTGAATGCGAAAAACACTTTTTCTGGTGTTTTCAGCACTCCACAGTGCGTTTGATATGAGGAAACTGCGATATCTTCGGTATCGTTGTTGTTTCCAGCTGAGATATGCATTTTCAGTGATAATCTTCATGATTCTGCTGTTACAAATGTGCAGAATCACCGAAATCGCTGTTTTCGTGCTTTTGAATGCGAAAAACA
>CATORF010000886.1:0-183000 GCA_951804975.1 Anthophora plumipes | reverse complement strand
TGAAATATGCATTTTCTGCGATAATCTTTGTGTTTCATCTATGAGAAGTATGCAGAATCATCTAGATCGCTCTTTTCGAGCTATTTAAATCGAGAAAAACGTTTTCTGGTGTATTCACCACCCCACAGTGCGTTTGATATGCAGAACCGGCGACATCGTGGTTTTTGTCGGGTTTCAAGCTGAGATATGCATTTTCTGCGATCATATTGGTGAGACTTCAGTCAGAAGTATGCAGAATCACCTAGATCGCTCGTTTCGAGCTATTTAATGCGAGAAACACGTTATCTGGTGTTTTCACCACTCCACAGTGCGTTTAACTTGCAGAACCGGCGACATCTTGGATTTCGTCGGGGTTCAAGCTGGGATATGCATTTTCAACGATAATCTTGGTAAGAATTCTGTCAGAAGTATGCAGTATCATCTAGATCGCTCTTTTCGAGCTACTTAATGCGAGAAACACGTTTTCTGGTGTTTTCACCACTCCACAGTGCGTTTGATATGCAGAACCGGCGACATCTTGATTTTCGTGAGGTTTCAAGCTGAGATATGCATTTTCTGCGATAATCTTGGTGAGTCTTCTGTCAGAAGTATGCAGAATCATCTAGATCGCTCTTTTCGAGCTATTTGATGCGAGAAACACGTTTTCTGGTGTTTTCACCACTCCACAGTGCGTTTGATATGCAGAACAGTCGACATCGTGGTTTTCGTCGGGTTTCAAGCTGAGATATGCATTTTCTGCGATCATATTGGTGAGTCTTCTGTCAGAAGTATGCAGAATCATCTAGATCGCTCTTTTCGAGCTATTTGATGCGAGAAACACGTTTTCTGGTGTTTTGACCACTCCACAGTGCGTTTGATATGCAGAACCGGCGACATCTTGATTTTCGTGAGGTTTCAAGCTGAGATATGCATTTTCTGCGATAATCTTGGTGAGTCTTCTGTCAGAAGTATGCAGAATCATCTAGATCGCTCTTTTCGAGCTATTTAATGCGAGAAACAGGTTTTCTGGTGTTTTCACCACGCCACAGTGCGTTTGATATGCAGAACCGGCGATATCTTGGTTTTCGTGGGGTTTCCAGCTGAAATATGCATTTTCTGCGATAATCTTGGTGTTTCATCTATGAGAAGTATGCAGAATCATCGAGAACGCTCTTTTCGAGCTAGTTAATGCGAGATACACGTTTTCTGGTGTTTTCACCACTCCATAGTGCGTCAGATATGCAGAACCGGCGATATCTTGGTTTTCGTGGGGTTTCCAGCTGAGATATGCATTTTCCGCGATAATCTTGGTGAGTCTTCTGTCAGAAGTATGCAGAATCATCTAGATCGCTCGTTTCGAGCTATTTAAAGCGAGAAACACGTTATCTGGTTGTTTTCACCACTCCACAGTGCGTTTGATATGCAGAACCGGCGATATCTTGGTTTTCGTGGGGTTTCCAGCTGAGATATGCATTTTCTGCGATAATCTTGGTGCGACTTTAGTCAGAACTATGCAGAATCATCTAGATCGCTCGTTTCGAGCTATTTAATGCGAAAAAACAAGTTTTCTGGTGTTTTGACCACTCCTCAGTGCGTTTGATATGTAGAGCCGCCGATAACTTGGTTTTCGTGGGGCTTCCAGCTGAAATATGCATTTTCTGCGATAATCTTTGTGTTTCATCTATGAGAAGTATGCAGAATCATCTAGATCGCTCTTGTCGAGCTATTTAAATCGAGAAACACGTTTTCTGGTGTATTCACCACCCCACAGTGCGTTTGATATGCAGAACCGGCGACATCGTGGTTTTGGTCGGGTTTCAAGCTGAGATATGCATTTTCTGCGATAATCTTGGTGAGACTTTAGTCAGAAGTATGCAGAATCATCTAGATCGCTCGTTTCGAGCTACTTAATGCGAGAAACACGTTATCTGGTGTTTTCACCACTCCACAGTGCGTTTAACTTGCAGAACCGGCGACATCTTGGATTTCGTCGGAGTTCAAGCTGGGATATGCATTTTCTGCGATCATATTGGTGAGACTTCAGTCAGAAGTATGCAGAATCATCTAGATCGCTCGTTTCGAGCTATTTAAAGCGCGAAACACGTTATCTGGTTGTTTTCACCACTCCATAGTGCGTCTGATATGCAGAACCGGCGATATCTTGGTTTTCGTGGGGTTTCCAGCTGAGATATGCATTTTCCGCGATAATCTTGGTGAGTCTTCTGTCAGAAGTATGCAGAATCATCTAGATCGCTCTTTTCGAGCTATTTGATGCGAGAAACACGTTTTCTGGTGTTTTCACCACGCCACAGTGCGTTTGATATGCAGAACCGGCGACATCGTGGTTTTCGTCGGGTTTCAAGCTGAGATATGCATTTTCTGCGATCATATTGGTGAGACTTCAGTCAGAAGTATGCAGAATCATCTAGATCGCTCGTTTCGAGCTATTTAAAGCGCGAAACACGTTATCTGGTGTTTTCACCACGCCACAGTGCGTTTGATATGCAGAACCGGCGACATCGTGGTTTTCGTCGGGTTTCAAGCTGAGATATAGCATTTTCTGCGATAATATTGGTGAGACTTCAGTCAGAAGTATGCAGAATCATCTAGATCGCTCGTTTCGAGCTATTTAAAGCGAGAAACACGTTATCTGGTTGTTTTGACCACTCCACAGTGCGTTTGATATGTAGAGCCGCCGATAACTTGGTTTTCGTGGGGTTTCAGGCTGAGATATGCAATTTCTGTGATAATCTTGGTGAGTCTTCTGTCAGAAGTATGCAGAATCATCGAGATCGCTCTATTCGAGCTATTTAATGCGAGAAACACGTTATCTGTTTGCTTTCACCACTCCACAGTGCGTTTGATATGCAGAACCGGCGATATCTTGGTTTTCGTGGGGTTTCCAGCTGAGATATGCATTTTCTGCGATAATCTTGGTGAGTCTTCTGTCAGAAGTATGCAGAATCATCGAGATCGCTCTATTCGAGCTATTTAATGCGAGAAACACGTTATCTGGTTGTTTTCACCACTCCACAGTGCGTTTGATATGCAGAAACGGAGATATCTTGGTTTCGGTCGGATTTCAAGCTGAGATATGCATTTTCTGCGATAATCTTGGTGAGTCTTCTGTCAGAAGTAAGCAGAATCATCGCGATCGCTCTTTTCGAGCTAGTTAATGCGAGATACACGTTTTCTGGTGTTTTCACCATTCCATAGTGCGTCTGATATGCAGAACCGGCGATATCTTGGTTTTCGTGGGGTTTCCAGCTGAGATATGCATTTTCTGCGATCATATTGGTGAGACTTCAGTCAGAAGTATGCAGAATCACCTAGATCGCTCGTTTCGAGCTATTTAATGCGAGAAACACGTTATCTGGTTGTTTTCACCACTCCACAGTGCGTTTGATATGCAGAAACGGAGATATCTTGGTTTCGGTCGGATTTCAAGCTGAGATATGCATTTTCTGCGATAATCTTGGTGAGTCTTCTGTCAGAAGTATGCAGAATCATCGCGATCGCTCTTTTCGAGCTAGTTAATGCGAGATACACGTTTTCTGGTGTTTTCACCATTCCATAGTGCGTCTGATATGCAGAACCGGCGATATCTTGGTTTTCGTGGGGTTTCCAGCTGAGATATGCATTTTCTGCGATAATCTTGGTGAGTCTTCTGTCAGAAGTATGCAGAATCATCGAGATCGCTCTATTCGAGCTATTTAATGCGAGAAACACGTTATCTGGTTGTTTTCACCACTCCACAGTGCGTTTGATATGCAGAAACGGAGATATCTTGGTTTCGGTCGGATTTCAAGCTGAGATATGCATTTTCTGCGATAATCTTGGTGAGTCTTCTGTCAGAAGTATGCAGAATCATCGCGATCGCTCTTTTCGAGCTAGTTAATGCGAGATACACGTTTTCTGGTGTTTTCACCATTCCATAGTGCGTCTGATATGCAGAACCGGCGATATCTTGGTTTTCGTGGGGTTTCCAGCTGAGATATGCATTTTCTGCGATAATCTTGGTGAGACTTCAGTCAGAACTATGCAGAATCATCTAGATCGCTCGTTTCGAGCTATTTAATGCGAAATAACAAGTTTTCTGGTGTTTTGACCACTCCACAGTGCGTTTGATATGTAGAGCCGCCGATAACTTGGTTTTCGAGGGGCTTCCAGCTGAAATATGCATTTTCTGCGATAATCTTTGTGTTTCATCTATGAGAAGTATGCAGAATCATCTAGATCGCTCTTTTCGAGCTATTTAAATCGAGAAAAACGTTTTCTGGTGTATTCACCACCCCACAGTGCGTTTGATATGCAGAACCGGCGACATCGTGGTTTTTGTCGGGTTTCAAGCTGAGATATGCATTTTCTGCGATCATATTGGTGAGACTTCAGTCAGAAGTATGCAGAATCACCTAGATCGCTCGTTTCGAGCTATTTAATGCGAGAAACACGTTATCTGGTGTTTTCACCACTCCACAGTGCGTTTAACTTGCAGAACCGGCGACATCTTGGATTTCGTCGGGGTTCAAGCTGGGATATGCATTTTCAACGATAATCTTGGTAAGAATTCTGTCAGAAGTATGCAGTATCATCTAGATCGCTCTTTTCGAGCTACTTAATGCGAGAAACACGTTTTCTGGTGTTTTCACCACTCCACAGTGCGTTTGATATGCAGAACCGGCGACATCTTGATTTTCGTGAGGTTTCAAGCTGAGATATGCATTTTCTGCGATAATCTTGGTGAGTCTTCTGTCAGAAGTATGCAGAATCATCTAGATCGCTCTTTTCGAGCTATTTGATGCGAGAAACACGTTTTCTGGTGTTTTGACCACTCCACAGTGCGTTTGATATGCAGAACCGGCGACATCTTGATTTTCGTGAGGTTTCAAGCTGAGATATGCATTTTCTGCGATAATCTTGGTGAGTCTTCTGTCAGAAGTATGCAGAATCATCTAGATCGCTCTTTTCGAGCTATTTAATGCGAGAAACAGGTTTTCTGGTGTTTTCACCACGCCACAGTGCGTTTGATATGCAGAACCGGCGATATCTTGGTTTTCGTGGGGTTTCCAGCTGAAATATGCATTTTCTGCGATAATCTTGGTGTTTCATCTATGAGAAGTATGCAGAATCATCGAGAACGCTCTTTTCGAGCTAGTTAATGCGAGATACACGTTTTCTGGTGTTTTCACCACTCCATAGTGCGTCAGATATGCAGAACCGGCGATATCTTGGTTTTCGTGGGGTTTCCAGCTGAGATATGCATTTTCCGCGATAATCTTGGTGAGTCTTCTGTCAGAAGTATGCAGAATCATCTAGATCGCTCGTTTCGAGCTATTTAAAGCGAGAAACACGTTATCTGGTTGTTTTCACCACTCCACAGTGCGTTTGATATGCAGAACCGGCGATATCTTGGTTTTCGTGGGGTTTCCAGCTGAGATATGCATTTTCTGCGATAATCTTGGTGCGACTTTAGTCAGAACTATGCAGAATCATCTAGATCGCTCGTTTCGAGCTATTTAATGCGAAAAAACAAGTTTTCTGGTGTTTTGACCACTCCTCAGTGCGTTTGATATGTAGAGCCGCCGATAACTTGGTTTTCGTGGGGCTTCCAGCTGAAATATGCATTTTCTGCGATAATCTTTGTGTTTCATCTATGAGAAGTATGCAGAATCATCTAGATCGCTCTTGTCGAGCTATTTAAATCGAGAAACACGTTTTCTGGTGTATTCACCACCCCACAGTGCGTTTGATATGCAGAACCGGCGACATCGTGGTTTTGGTCGGGTTTCAAGCTGAGATATGCATTTTCTGCGATAATCTTGGTGAGACTTTAGTCAGAAGTATGCAGAATCATCTAGATCGCTCGTTTCGAGCTACTTAATGCGAGAAACACGTTATCTGGTGTTTTCACCACTCCACAGTGCGTTTAACTTGCAGAACCGGCGACATCTTGGATTTCGTCGGAGTTCAAGCTGGGATATGCATTTTCTGCGATCATATTGGTGAGACTTCAGTCAGAAGTATGCAGAATCATCTAGATCGCTCGTTTCGAGCTATTTAAAGCGCGAAACACGTTATCTGGTTGTTTTCACCACTCCATAGTGCGTCTGATATGCAGAACCGGCGATATCTTGGTTTTCGTGGGGTTTCCAGCTGAGATATGCATTTTCCGCGATAATCTTGGTGAGTCTTCTGTCAGAAGTATGCAGAATCATCTAGATCGCTCTTTTCGAGCTATTTGATTCGAGAAACACGTTTTCTGGTGTTTTCACCACGCCACAGTGCGTTTGATATGCAGAACCGGCTACATCGTGGTTTTCGTCGGGTTTCAAGCTGAGATATGCATTTTCTGCGATCATATTGGTGAGACTTCAGTCAGAAGTATGCAGAATCATCTAGATCGCTCGTTTCGAGCTATTTAAAGCGCGAAACACGTAATCTGGTGTTTTCACCACGCCACAGTGCGTTTGATATGCAGAACCGGCGACATCGTGGTTTTCGTCGGGTTTCAAGCTGAGATATAGCATTTTCTGCGATAATATTGGTGAGACTTCAGTCAGAAGTATGCAGAATCATCTAGATCGCTCGTTTCGAGCTATTTAAAGCGAGAAACACGTTATCTGGTTGTTTTCACCACTCCACAGTGCGTTTGATATGCAGAACCGGCGATATCTTGGTTTTCGTGGGGTTTCCAGCTGAGATATGCATTTTCTGCGATAATCTTGGTGAGACTTTAGTCAGAACTATGCAGAATCATCTAGATCGCTCGTTTCGAGCTATTTAATGCGAAAAAACAAGTTTTCTGGTGTTTTGACCACTCCTCAGTGCGTTTGATATGTAGAGCCGCCGATAACTTGGTTTTCGTGGGGCTTCCAGCTGAAATATGCATTTTCTGCGATAATCTTTGTGTTTCATCTATGAGAAGTATGCAGAATCATCTAGATCGCTCTTGTCGAGCTATTTAAATCGAGAAACACGTTTTCTGGTGTATTCACCACCCCACAGTGCGTTTGATATGCAGAACCGGCGACATCGTGGTTTTGGTCGGGTTTCAAGCTGAGATATGCATTTTCTGCGATAATCTTGGTGAGACTTTAGTCAGAAGTATGCAGAATCATCTAGATCGCTCGTTTCGAGCTACTTAATGCGAGAAACACGTTATCTGGTGTTTTCACCACTCCACAGTGCGTTTAACTTGCAGAACCGGCGACATCTTGGATTTCGTCGGAGTTCAAGCTGGGATATGCATTTTCAACGATAATCTTGGTAAGAATTCTGTCAGAAGTATGCAGTATCATCTAGATCGCTCTTTTCGAGCTACTTAATGCGAGAAACACGTTTTCTGGTGTTTTGACCACTCCACAGTGCGTTTGATATGTAGAACCGCCGATAACTTGGTTTTCGTGGGGATTCCAGCTGAAATATGCATTTTCTGCGATAATATTGGTGACACTTCAGTCAGAAGTATGCAGAATCATCTAGATCGCTTGTTTCGAGCTATTTAAAGCGCGAAACACGTTATCTGGTTGTTTTGACCACTCCACAGTGCGTTTGATATGTAGAGCCGCCGATAAGTTGGTTTTCGTGGGTTTTCCAGCTGAAATATGCATTTTCTGCGATAATCTTGGTGAGTCTTCTGTCAGAAGTATGCAGAATCATCTAGATCGCTCTTTTCGAGCTATTTGATGCGAGAAACACGTTTTCTGGTGTTTTCACCACGCCACAGTGCGTTTGATATGCAGAACCGGCGACATCGTGGTTTTCGTCGGGATTCAAGCTGAGATATGCATTTTCTGCGATCATATTGGTGAGACTTCAGTCAGAAGTATGCAGAATCATCTAGATCGCTCGTTTCGAGCTATTTAAAGCGCGAAACACGTTATCTGGTTGTTTTCACCACTCCATAGTGCGTCTGATATGCAGAACCGGCGATATCTTGGTTTTCGTGGGGTTTCCAGCTGAGATATGCATTTTCCGCGATAATCTTGGTGAGTCTTCTGTCAGAAGTATGCAGAATCATCTAGATCGCTCTTTTCGAGCTATTTGATGCGAGAAACACGTTTTCTGGTGTTTTCACCACGCCACAGTGCGTTTGATATGCAGAACCGGCGACATCGTGGTTTTCGTCGGGTTTCAAGCTGAGATATGCATTTTCTGCGATCATATTGGTGAGACTTCAGTCAGAAGTATGCAGAATCATCTAGATCGCTCGTTTCGAGCTATTTAAAGCGCGAAACACGTTATCTGGTTGTTTTGACCACTCCACAGTGCGTTTGATATGTAGAGCCGCCGATAACTTGGTTTTCGTAGGGTTTCCAGCTGAGATATGCAATTTCTGTGATAATCTTGGTGAGTCTTCTGTCAGAAGTATGCAGAATCATCTAGATCGCTCTTTTCGAGCTATTTAATGCGAGAAACACGTTTTCTGGTGTTTTCACCACGCCACAGTGCGTTTGATATGCAGAAGAGTCGACATCGTGGTTTTCGTCGGGTTTCAAGCTGAGATATGCATTTTCTGCGATCATATTGGTGAGTCTTCTGTCAGAAGTATGCAGAATCATCTAGATCGCTCTTTTCGAGCTATTTGATGCGAGAAACACGTTTTCTGGTGTTTTCACCACTCCACAGTGCGTTTGATATGCAGAACCGGCGACATCGTGGTTTTCGTCGGGTTTCAAGCTGAGATATGCATTTTCTGCGATCATATTGGTGAGACTTCAGTCAGAAGTATGCAGAATCATCTAGATCGCTCGTCACGAGCTATTTAAAGCGCGAAACACGTTATCTGGTTGTTTTGACCACTCCACAGTGCGTTTGATATGTAGAGCCGCCGATAACTTGGTTTTCGTGGGGTTTCCAGCTGAAATATGCATTTTCTGCGATAATCTTGGTGTTTCATCTATGAGAAGTATGCAGAATCATCGAGAACGCTCTTTTCCAGCTGGTTAATGCGAGATACACGTTTTCTGATGTTTTCACCACTCCATAGTGCGTCTGATATGCAGAACCGGCGATATCTTGGTTTTCGTGGGGTTTCCAGCTGAGATATGCAATTTCTGTGATAATCTTGGTGAGTCTTCTGTCAGAAGTATGCAGAATCATCTAGATCGCTCTTTTCGAGCTATTTAATGCGAGAAACACGTTTTCTGGTGTTTTCACCACGCCACAGTGCGTTTGATATGCAGAACCGGCGACATCGTGGTTTTCGTCGGGTTTCAAGCTGAGATATGCATTTTCTGCGATAATCTTGGTGAGACTTTAGTCAGAAGTATGCAGAATCATCTAGATCGCTCGTTTCGAGCTACTTAATGCGAGAAACACGTTTTCTGGTGTTTTGACCACTCCACAGTGCGTTTGATATGTAGAACCGCCGATAACTTGGTTTTCGTGGGGATTCCAGCTGAAATATGCATTTTCTGCGATAATATTGGTGAGACTTCAGTCAGAAGTATGCAGAATCATCTAGATCGCTCGCTTCGAGCTATTTAAAGCGCGAAACACGTTATCTGGTTGTTTTGACCACTCCACAGTGCGTTTGATATGTAGAGCCGCCGATAACTTGGTTTTCGTGGGTTTTCCAGCTGAAATATGCATTTTCTGCGATAATCTTGGTGAGTCTTCTGTCAGAAGTATGCAGAATCATCTAGATCGCTCTTTCCGAGCTATTTGATGCGAGAAACACGTTTTCTGGTGTTTTCACCACGCCACAGTGCGTTTGATATGCAGAACCGGCGACATCGTGGTTTTCGTCGGGATTCAAGCTGAGATATGCATTTTCTGCGATAATCTTTGTGTTTCATCTATGAGAAGTATGCAGAATCATCTAGATCGCTCTTGTCGAGCTATTTAAATCGAGAAACACGTTTTCTGGTGTATTCACCACCCCACAGTGCGTTTGATATGCAGAACCGGCGACATCGTGGTTTTGGTCGGGTTTCAAGCTGAGATATGCATTTTCTGCGATAATCTTGGTGAGACTTTAGTCAGAAGTATGCAGAATCATCTAGATCGCTCGTTTCGAGCTACTTAATGCGAGAAACACGTTTTCTGGTGTTTTGACCACTCCACAGTGCGTTTGATATGTAGAACCGCCGATAACTTGGTTTTCGTGGGGATTCCAGCTGAAATATGCATTTTCTGCGATAATATTGGTGAGACTTCAGTCAGAAGTATGCAGAATCATCTAGATCGCTCGCTTCGAGCTATTTAAAGCGCGAAACACGTTATCTGGTTGTTTTGACCACTCCACAGTGCGTTTGATATGTAGAGCCGCCGATAACTTGGTTTTCGTGGGTTTTCCAGCTGAAATATGCATTTTCTGCGATAATCTTGGTGAGTCTTCTGTCAGAAGTATGCAGAATCATCTAGATCGCTCTTTCCGAGCTATTTGATGCGAGAAACACGTTTTCTGGTGTTTTCACCACGCCACAGTGCGTTTGATATGCAGAACCGGCGACATCGTGGTTTTCGTCGGGATTCAAGCTGAGATATGCATTTTCTGCGATCATATTGGTGAGACTTCAGTCAGAAGTATGCAGAATCATCTAGATCGCTCGTTTCGAGCTATTTAAAGCGCGAAACACGTTATCTGGTTGTTTTCACCACTCCACAGTGCGTTTGATATGCAGAACCGGCGATATCTTGGTTTTCGTGGGGTTTCCAGCTGAGATATGCATTTTCTGCGATAATCTTGGTGAGACTTTAGACAGAACTATGCAGAATCATCTAGATCGCTCGTTTCGAGCTATTTAATGCGAAAAAACAAGTTTTCTGGTGTTTTGACCACTCCTCAGTGCGTTTGATATGTCGAGCCGCCGATAACTTGGTTTTCGTGGGGCTTCCAGCTGAAATATGCATTTTCTGCGATAATCTTTGTGTTTCATCTATGAGAAGTATGCAGAATCATCTAGATCGCTCTTGTCGAGCTATTTAAATCGAGAAACACGTTTTCTGGTGTATTCACCACCCCACAGTGCGTTTGATATGCAGAACCGGCGACATCGTGGTTTTGGTCGGGTTTCAAGCTGAGATATGCATTTTCTGCGATAATCTTGGTGAGACTTTAGTCAGAAGTATGCAGAATCATCTAGATCGCTCGTTTCGAGCTACTTAATGCGAGAAACACGTTTTCTGGTGTTTTGACCACTCCACAGTGCGTTTGATATGTAGAACCGCCGATAACTTGGTTTTCGTGGGGATTCCAGCTGAAATATGCATTTTCTGCGATAATATTGGTGAGACTTCAGTCAGAAGTATGCAGAATCATCTAGATCGCTCGCTTCGAGCTATTTAAAGCGCGAAACACGTTATCTGGTTGTTTTGACCACTCCACAGTGCGTTTGATATGTAGAGCCAGCGATAACTTGGTTTTCGTGGGTTTTCCAGCTGAAATATGCATTTTCTGCGATAATCTTGGTGAGTCTTCTGTCAGAAGTATGCAGAATCATCTAGATCGCTCTTTCCGAGCTATTTGATGCGAGAAACACGTTTTCTGGTGTTTTCACCACGCCACAGTGCGTTTGATATGCAGAACCGGCGACATCGTGGTTTTCGTCGGGATTCAAGCTGAGATATGCATTTTCTGCGATCATATTGGTGAGACTTCAGTCAGAAGTATGCAGAATCATCTAGATCGCTCGTTTCGAGCTATTTAAAGCGCGAAACACGTTATCTGGTTGTTTTCACCACTCCATAGTGCGTCTGATATGCAGAACCGGCGATATCTTGGTTATCGTGGGGTTTCCAGCTGAGATATGCATTTTCCGCGATAATCTTGGTGAGTCTTCTGTCAGAAGTATGCAGAATCATCTAGATCGCTCTTTTCGAGCTATTTGATGCGAGAAACACGTTTTCTGGTGTTTTCACCACGCCACAGTGCGTTTGATATGCAGAACCGGCGACATCGTGGTTTTCGTCGGGTTTCAAGCTGAGATATGCATTTTCTGCGATCATATTGGTGAGACTTCAGTCAGAAGTATGCAGAATCATCTAGATCGCTCGTTTCGAGCTATTTAAAGCGAGAAACACGTTATCTGGTTGTTTTGACCACTCCACAGTGCGTTTGATATGTAGAGCCGCCGATAACTTGGTTTTCGTGGGGTTTCCAGCTGAAATATGCATTTTCTGCGATAATCTTGGTGTTTCATCTATGAGAAGTATGCAGAATCATCGAGAACGCTCTTTTCGAGCTGGTTAATGCGAGATACACGTTTTCTGATGTTTTCACCACTCCATAGTGCGTCTGATATGCAGAACCGGCGACATCGTGGTTTTCGTCGGGTTTCAAGCTGAGATATGCATTTTCTGCGATCATATTGGTGAGACTTCAGTCAGAAGTATGCAGAATCATCTAGATCGCTCGTTTCGAGCTATTTAAAGCGAGAAACACGTTATCTGGTTGTTTTGACCACTCCACAGTGCGTTTGATATGTAGAGCCGCCGATAACTTGGTTTTCGTGGGGTTTCCAGCTGAGATATGCAATTTCTGTGATAATCTTGGTGAGTCTTCTGTCAGAAGTATGCAGAATCATCTCGATCGCTCTTTTCGAGCTATTTAATGCGAGAAACACGTTTTCTGGTGTTTTCACCACGCCACAGTGCGTTTGATATGCAGAACCGGCGACATCGTGGTTTTCGTCGGGTTTCAAGCTGAGATATAGCATTTTCTGCGATAATATTGGTGAGACTTCAGTCAGAAGTATGCAGAATCATCTAGATCGCTCGTTTCGAGCTATTTAAAGCGAGAAACACGTTATCTGGTTGTTTTCACCACTCCACAGTACGTTTGATATGCAGAACCGGCGATATCTTGGTGTTCGTGGGGTTTCCAGCTGAGATATGCATTTTCTGCGATAATCTTGGTGAGACTTTAGTCAGAACTATGCAGAATCATCTAGATCGCTCGTTTCGAGCTATTTAATGCGAAAAAACAAGTTTTCTGGTGTTTTGACCACTCCTCAGTGCGTTTGATATGTAGAGCCGCCGATAACTTGGTTTTCGTGGGGCTTCCAGCTGAAATATGCATTTTCTGCGATAATCTTTGTGTTTCATCTATGAGAAGTATGCAGAGTCATCTAGATCGCTCTTTTCGAGCTATTTAAATCGAGAAACACGTTTTCTGGTGTATTCACCACCCCACAGTGCGTTTGATATGCAGAACCGGCGACATCGTGGTTTTGGTCGGGTTTCAAGCTGAGATATGCATTTTCTGCGATAATCTTGGTGAGACTTTAGTCAGAAGTATGCAGAATCATCTAGATCGTTCGTTTCGAGCTACTTAATGCGAGAAACACGTTATCTGGTGTTTTCACCACTCCACAGTGCGTTTAACTTGCAGAACCGGCGACATCTTGGATTTCGTCGGAGTTCAAGCTGGGATATGCATTTTCAACGATAATCTTGGTAAGAATTCTGTCAGAAGTATGCAGTATCATCTAGATCGCTCTTTTCGAGCTACTTAATGCGAGAAACACGTTTTGTGGTGTTTTGACCACTCCACAGTGCGTTTGATATGTAGAACCGCCGATAACTTGGTTTTCGTGGGGATTCCAGCTGAAATATGCATTTTCTGCGATAATATTGGTGAGACTTCAGTCAGAAGTATGCAGAATCATCTAGATCGCTCGATTCGAGTTATTTAATGGGAGAAACACGTTATCTGGTTGTTTTCACCACTCCACAGTGCGTTTGATATGCAGAACCGGCCACATCTTGATTTTCGTGAGGTTTCAAGCTGAGATATGCATTTTCTGCGATAATCTTGGTGAGTCTTCTGTCAGAAGTATGCAGAATCATCTAGATCGCTCTTTTCGAGCTATTTGATGCGAGAAACACGTTTTCTGGTGTTTTCACCACTCCACAGTGCGTTTGATATGCAGAACAGTCGACATCGTGGTTTTCGTCGGGTTTCAAGCTGAGATATGCATTTTCTGCGATCATATTGGTGAGTCGTCTGTCAGAAGTATGCAGAATCATCTAGATCGCTCTTTTCGAGCTATTTGATGCGAGAAACACGTTTTCTGGTGTTTTCACCACTCCACAGTGCGTTTGATATGCAGAACCGGCGACATCTTGATTTTCGTGAGGTTTCAAGCTGAGATATGCATTTTCTGCGATAATCTTGGTGAGTCTTCTGTCAGAAGTATGCAGAATCATCTAGATCGCTCTTTTCGAGCTATTTGATGCGAGAAACACGTTTTCTGGTGTTTTCACCACTCCACAGTTCGTTTGATATGCAGAACCGGCGACATCGTGTTTTTCGTCGGGTTTCAAGCTGAGATATGCATTTTCTGCGATCATATTGGTGAGACTTCAGTCAGAAGTATGCAGAATCACCTAGATCGCTCGTTTCGAGCTGTTTAATGCGAGAAACACGTTATCTGGTTGTTTTCACCACTCCACAGTGCGTTTGATATGCAGAACCGGCGACATCTTGATTTTCGTGAGGTTTCAAGCTGAGATATGCATTTTCTGCGATAATCTTGGTGAGACTTCTGTCAGAAGTATGCAGAATCATCGCGATCGCTCTATTCGAGCTATTTAATGCGAGAAACACGTTATCTGGTGTTTTCATCACTCCACAGGGCGTTTGATATGCAGAACCGGCGATATCTTGGTTTTCCTGGGGTTTCCAGCTGAGATATGCATTTTCTGTGATAATCTTGGTGAGTCTTCTGTCAGAAGTATGCAGAATCATCTAGATCGCTCTTTTCGAGCTATTTAATGCGAGAAACAGGTTTTCTGGTGTTTTCACCACGCCACAGTGCGTTTGATATGCAGAACCGGCGATATCTGGGTTTTCGTGGGGTTTCCAGCTGAAATATGCATTTTCTGCGATAATCTTGGTGTTTCATCTATGAGAAGTATGCAGAATCATCGAGAACGCTCTTTTCGAGCTAGTTAATGCGAGATACACGTTTTCTGGTGTTTTCACCACTCCATAGTGCGTCTGATATGCAGAACCGGCGATATCTTGGTTTTCGTGGGGTTTCCAGCTGAGATATGCATTTTCCGCGATAATCATGGTGAGTCTTCTGTCAGAAGTATGCAGAATCATCTAGATCGCTCTTTTCGAGCTATTTAATGCGAGAAACACGTTTTCTGGTGTTTTCACCACGCCACAGTGCGTTTGATATGCAGAACCGGCGACATCGTGGTTTTCGTCGGGTTTCAAGCTGAGATATGCATTTTCTGCGATAATCTTGGTGAGACTTTAGTCAGAAGTATGCAGAATCATCTAGATCGTTCGTTTCGAGCTACTTAATGCGAGAAACACGTTATCTGGTGTTTTCACCACTCCACAGTGCGTTTAACTTGCAGAACCGGCGACATCTTGGATTTCGTCGGAGTTCAAGCTGGGATATGCATTTTCAACGATAATCTTGGTAAGAATTCTGTCAGAAGTATGCAGTATCATCTAGATCGCTCTTTTCGAGCTACTTAATGCGAGAAACACGTTTTGTGGTGTTTTGACCACTCCACAGTGCGTTTGATATGTAGAACCGCCGATAACTTGGTTTTCGTGGGGATTCCAGCTGAAATATGCATTTTCTGCGATAATATTGGTGAGACTTCAGTCAGAAGTATGCAGAATCATCTAGATCGCTCGATTCGAGTTATTTAATGGGAGAAACACGTTATCTGGTTGTTTTCACCACTCCACAGTGCGTTTGATATGCAGAACCGGCCACATCTTGATTTTCGTGAGGTTTCAAGCTGAGATATGCATTTTCTGCGATAATCTTGGTGAGTCTTCTGTCAGAAGTATGCAGAATCATCTAGATCGCTCTTTTCGAGCTATTTGATGCGAGAAACACGTTATCTGGTTGTTTTCACCACTCCACAGTGCGTTTGATATGCAGAACCGGCGACATCTTGGTTTTCCTGGGGTTTCCAGCTGAGATATGCATTTTCTGCGATCATATTGGTGAGACTTCAGTCAGAAGTATGCAGAATCATCTAGATCGCTCGTTTCGAGCTATTTAATGCGAGAAACACGTTATCTGGTTGTTTTGACCACTCCACAGTGCGTTTGATATGTAGAGCCGCCGATAACTTGGTTTTCGTGGGGTTTCCAGCTGAAATATGCATTTTCGGCGATAATCTTGGTGTTTCATCTATGAGAAGTATGCAGAATCATCGAGAACGCTCTTTTCGAGCTAGTTAATGCGAGATACACGTTTTCTGATGTTTTCACCACTCCATAGTGCGTCTGACATGCAGAACCGGCGATATCTTGGTTTTCGTGGGGTTTCTAGCTGAGATATGCAATTTCTGTGATAATCTTGGTGAGTCTTCTGTCAGAAGTATGCAGAATCATCTAGATCGCTCTTTTCGAGCTATTTAATGCGAGAAACACGTTTTCTGGTGTTTTCACCACGCCACAGTGCGTTTGATATGCAGAACCGGCGACATCGTGGTTTTCGTCGGGTTTCAAGCTGAGATATAGCATTTTCTGCGATAATATTGGTGAGACTTCAGTCAGAAGTATGCAGAATCATCTAGATCGCTCGTTTCGAGCTATTTAAAGCGAGAAACACGTTATCTGGTTGTTTTCACCACTCCACAGTGCGTTTGATATGCAGAACCGGCGATATCTTGGTTTTCGTGGGGTTTCCAGCTGAGATATGCATTTTCTGCGATAATCTTGGTGAGTCTTCTGTCAGAAGTATGCAGAATCATCGAGATCGCTCTATTCGAGCTATTTAATGCGAGAAACACGTTATCTGGTTGTTTTCACCACTCCACAGTGCGTTTGATATGCAGAACCGGCGATATCTTGGTTTTCGTGGGGTTTCCAGCTGAGATATGCATTTTCTGCGATAATCTTGGTGAGACTTCAGTCAGAAGTATGCAGAATCATCTAGATCGCTCGTTTCGAGCTATTTAAAGCGAGAAACACGTTATCTGGTTGTTTTGACCACTCCACAGTGCGTTTGATATGTAGAGCCGCCGATAACTTGGTTTTCGTGGGGCTTCCAGCTGAAATATGCATTTTCTGCGATAATCTTTGTGTTTCATCTATGAGAAGTATGCAGAATCATCTAGATCGCTCTTTTCGAGCTATTTAATTCGAGAAACACGATTTCTGGTGTATTCACCACCCCACAGTGCGTTTGATATGCAGAACCGGCGACATCGTGGTTTTGGTCGGGTTTCAAGCTGAGATATGCATTTTCTGCGATAATCTTGGTGAGACTTTAGTCAGAAGTATGCAGAATCATCTAGATCGCTCGTTTCGAGCTACTTAATGCGAGAAATACGTTATCTGGTGTTTTCACCACTCCACAGTGCGTTTAACTTGCAGAACCGGCGACATCTTGGATTTCGTCGGAGTTCAAGCTGGGATATGCATTTTCAACGATAATCTTGGTAAGAATTCTGTCAGAAGTATGTAGTATCATCTAGATCGCTCTTTTCGAGCTACTTAATGCGAGAAACACGTTTTGTGGTGTTTTGACCACTCCACAGTGCGTTTGATATGTAGAACCGCCGATAACTTGGTTTTCGTGGGGATTCCAGCTGAAATATGCATTTTCTGCGATAATATTGGTGAGACCTCAGTCAGAAGTATGCAGAATCATCTAGATCATTCGATTCGAGTTATTTAATGGGAGAAACACGTTATCTGGTTGTTTTCACCACTCCACAGTGCGTTTGATATGCAGAACCGGCCACATCTTGATTTTCGTGAGGTTTCAAGCTGAGATATGCATTTTCTGCGATAATCTTGGTGAGTCTTCTGTCAGAAGTATGCAGAATCATCTAGATCGCTCTTTTCGAGCTATTTGATGCGAGAAACACGTTTTCTGGTGTTTTCACCACTCCACAGTTCGTTTGATATGCAGAACCGGCGACATCGTGTTTTTCGTCGGGTTTCAAACTGAGATATGCATTTTCTGCGATCATATTGGTGAGACTTCAGTCAGAAGTATGCAGAATCACCTAGATCGCTCGTTTCGAGCTGTTTAATGCGAGAAACACGTTATCTGGTTGTTTTCACCACTCCACAGTGCGTTTGATATGCAGAACCGGCGATATCTTGGTTTTCGTGGGGTTTCCAGCTGAGATATGCATTTTCTGCGATAATCTTGGTGAGACTTCAGTCAGAAGTATGCAGAATCATCTAGATCGCTCGTTTCGAGCTATTTAAAGCGAGAAACACGTTATCTGGTGTTTTCATCACTCCACAGGGCGTTTGATATGCAGAACCGGCGATATCTTGGTTTTCGTGGGGTTTCCAGCTGAGATATGCATTTTCTGCGATAATCTTGGTGAGACTTTAGTCAGAACTATGCAGAATCATCTAGATCGCTCGTTTCGAGCTATTTAATGCGAAAAAACAAGTTTTCTGGTGTTTTGACCACTCCACAGTGCGTTTGATATGTAGAGCCGCCGATAACTTGGTTTTCGTGGGGCTTCCAGCTGAAATATGCATTTTCTGCGATAATCTTTGTGTTTCATCTATGAGAAGTATGCAGAATCATCTAGATCGCTCTTTTCGAGCTATTTAATTCGAGAAACACGATTTCTGGTGTATTAACCACCCCACAGTGCGTTTGATATGCAGAACCGGCGACATCGTGGTTTTGGTCGGGTTTCAAGCTGAGATATGCATTTTCTGCGATAATCTTGGTGAGACTTTAGTCAGAAGTATGCAGAATCATCTAGATCGCTCGTTTCGAGCTACTTAATGCGAGAAACACGTTATCTGGTGTTTTCACCACTCCACAGTGCGTTTAACTTGCAGAACCGGCGACATCTTGGATTTCGTCGGGGTTCAAGCTGGGATATGCATTTTCAACGATAATCTTGGTAAGAATTCTGTCAGAAGTATGCAGAATCATCGAGATCGCTCTATTCGAGCTATTTAATGCGAGAAACACGTTATCTGGTTGTTTTCGCCACTCCACAGTGCGTTTGATATGCAGAAACGGAGATATCTTGGTTTCGGTCGGGTTTCAAGCTGAGATATGCATTTTCTGCGATAATCTTGGTGAGTCTTCTGTCAGAAGTATGCAGAATCATCGCGATCGCTCTATTCGAGCTATCTAATGCGAGAAACACGTTATCTGGTGTTTTCATCACTCCACAGGGCGTTTGATATGCAGAACCGGCGATATCTTGGTTTTCGTGGGGTTTCCAGCTGAGATATGCATTTTCTGCGATAATCTTGGTGAGACTTTAGTCAGAACTATGCAGAATCATCTAGATCGCTCGTTTCGAGCTATTTAATGCGAAAAAACAAGTTTTCTGGTGTTTTGACCACTCCACAGTGCGTTTGATATGTAGAGCCGCCGATAACTTGGTTTTCGTGGGGCTTCCAGCTGAAATATGCATTTTCTGCGATAATCTTTGTGTTTCATCTATGAGAAGTATGCAGAATCATCTAGATCGCTCTTTTCGAGCTATTTAAATCGAGAAACACGATTTCTGGTGTATTCACCACCCCACAGTGCGTTTGATATGCAGAACCGGCGACGTCGTGGTTTTGGTCGGGTTTCAAGCTGAGATATGCATTTTCTGCGATAATCTTGGTGAGACTTTAGTCAGAAGTATGCAGAATCATCTAGATCGCTCGTTTCGAACTACTTAATGCGAGAAACACGTTATCTGGTGTTTTCACCACGCCACAGTGCGTTTAACTTGCAGAACCGGCGACATCTTGGATTTCGTCGGAGTTCAAGCTGGGATATGCATTTTCAACGATAATCTTGGTAAGAATTCTGTCAGAAGTATGCAGTATCATCTAGATCGCTCTTTTCGAGCTACTTAATGCGAGACACACGTTTTCTGGTGTTCTGACCACTCCACAGTGCGTTTGATATGTAGAACCGCCGATAACTTGGTTTTCGTGGGGATTCCAGCTGAAATATGCATTTTCTGCGATTATATTGGTGAGACTTCAGTCAGAAGTATGCAGAATCATCTAGATCGCTCGTTTCGAGTTATTTAATGCGAGAAACACGTTATCTGGTTGTTTTCACCACTCCACAGTGCGTTTGATATGCAGAACCGGCGACATCTTGATTTTCGTGAGGTTTCAAGCTGAGATATGCATTTTCTGCGATAATCTTGGTGAGTCTTTTGTCAGAAGTATGCAGAATCATCTAGATCGCTCTTTTCGAGCTATTTGATGCGAGAAACACGTTTTCTGGTGTTTTCACCACTCCACAGTTCGTTTGATATGCAGAACCGGCGACATCGTGTTTTTCGTCGGGTTTCAAGCTGATATATG
This sequence comes from Anthophora plumipes, assembly GCA_951804975.1. Lineage (NCBI taxonomy): Eukaryota > Metazoa > Arthropoda > Insecta > Hymenoptera > Apidae > Anthophora > Anthophora plumipes. The sequence continues at coordinate 162,785 of CATORF010000886.1, read as the reverse complement.
CATTTTCTGCGATCATATTGGTGAGACTTCAGTCAGAAGTATGCAGAATCACCTAGATCGCTCGTTTCGAGCTATTTGATGCGAGAAACACGTTTTCTGGTGTTTACACCACTCCACAGTGCGTTTGATATGCAGAACCGGCGACATCGTGGTTTTCGTCGGGTTTCAAGCTGAGATATGCATTTTCTGCGATCATATTGGTGAGACTTCAGTCAGAAGTATGCAGAATCACCTAGATCGCTCTATTCGAGCTATTTAATGCGAGAAACACGTTATCTGGTTGTTTTCACCACTCCACAGTGCGTTTGATATGCAGAACCGGCGACATCTTGGTTTTCGTGGGGTTTCCAGCTGAAATATTCATTTTCTGCGATAATATTGGTGAGACTTCAGTCAGAGGTATGCAGAATCATCTAGATCGCTCTTTTCGAGCTACTTAATGCATGAAACACGTTTTCTGGTGTTTTCACCACTCCACAGTGCGTTTGATATGCAGAACCGGCGACATCTTGATTTTCGTGAGGTTTCTAGCTGAGATATGCATTTTCTGCGATAATATTGGTGAGACTTCAGTCAGAAGTATGCAGAATCATCCAGAACGCTCTTTTCGAGCTAGTTAATGCGAGTAACACGTTTTCTGGTATTTTCACCACTCAACGGAGCGTCTGATACGCAGAACCGGCGACATCTTGGTTTTCGTCGGGTTTCAAGCTGAGATATGCATTTTCGGCGATAATCTTGGTGAGTCTTCTGACAGAAGTATGCAGAAGCATCTAGATCGCTCTTTTCGAGCTATTTAATGCGAGAAACACGTTTGCTGGTGTTTTCACCACTCCACAGTGCGTCTGATATGCAGAACTGGCGACACCTTGGTTTTCGTGGGGTTTCTAGCTGGGATATGCATTTTCGGCGATAATCTTGTTGAGACTTCTGTCCGAAGTATGCAGAATCATCGAGATCGCTCGTTTCGAGCTATTTAATGCGAGAAACACGTTATCTGGTGTTTTCACCACTCCACAGTTCTTTGGATATGCAGAACAGGAGATATCTTGGTTTGCGTGGGGTTTCAAGCAGAGATATGCATTTTCTGCGATAATCTTGGTAAGAATTCTGTCAGAAGTATGCAGTATCATCTAGATCGCTCTTTTCGAGCTACTTAATGCGAGAAACACGTTTTCTGGTGTTTTGACCACTCCACAGTGCGTTTGATATGTAGAACCGCCGATAGCTTGGTTTTCGTGGGGATTCCAGCTGAAATATGCATTTTCTGCGATAATATTGGTGAGACTTCAGTCAGAAGTATGCAGAATCATCTAGATCGCTCGTTTCGAGTTATTTAATGCGAGAAACACGTTATCTGGTTGTTTTCACCACTCCACAGTGCGTTTGATATGCAGAACCGGCGACATCTTGATTTTCGTGAGGTTTCAAGCTGAGATATGCATTTTCTGCGATAATCTTGGTGAGTCTTCTGTCAGAAGTATGCAGAATCATCTAGATCGCTCTTTTCGAGCTATTTGATGCGAGAAACACGTTTTCTGGTGTTTTCACCACTCCACAGTGCGTTTGATATGCAGAACCGGCGACATCGTGTTTTTCGTCGGGTTTCAAGCTGAGATATGCATTTTCTGCGATCATATTGGTGAGACTTCAGTCAGAAGTATGCAGAATCACCTAGATCGCTCGTTTCGAGCTATTTAATGCGAGAAACACGTTATCTGGTTGTTTTCACCACTCCACAGTGCGTTTGATATGCAGAACCGGCGACATCTTGATTTTCGTAAGGTTTCAAGCTGAGATATGCATTTTCTGCGATAATCTTGGTGAGTCTTCTGTCAGAAGTATGCAGAATCATCTAGATCGCTTTTTTCGAGCTATTTGATGCGAGAAACACGTTTTCTGGTGTTTTCACCACTCCACAGTGCGTTTGATATGCAGAACAGTCGACATCGTGGTTTTCGTCGGGTTTCAAGCTGAGATATGCATTTTCTGCGATCATATTGGTGAGACTTCAGTCAGAAGTATGCAGAATCACCTAGATCGCTCGTTTCGAGCTATTTAATGCGAGAAACACGTTATCTGGTGTTTTCACCACTCCACAGTGCGTTTGATATTCAGAACCGGCGACATCTTGATTTTCGTGAGGTTTCAAGCTGAGATATGCATTTTCTGCGATAACCTTGGTGAGTCTTCTGTCAGAAGTATGCAGAATCATCTAGATCGCTCTTTTCGAGCTATTTGTTGCGAGAAACACGTTTTCTGGTGTTTACACCACTCCACAGTGCGTTTGATATGCAGAACCGGCGACATCGTGGTTTTCGTCGGGTTTCAAGCTGAGATATAGCATTTTCTGCGATAATATTGGTGAGACTTCAGTCAGAAGTATGCAGAATCATCTAGATCGCTCGTTTCGAGCTATTTAAAGCGAGAAACACGTTATCTGGTTGTTTTCACCACTCCACAGTGCGTTTGATATGCAGAACCGGCGATATCTTGGTTTTCGTGGGGTTTCCAGCTGAGATATGCATTTTCTGCGATAATCTTGGTGAGTCTTCTGTCAGAAGTATGCAGAATCATCGAGATCGCTCTATTCGAGCTATTTAATGCGAGAAACACGTTATCTGGTTGTTTTCGCCACTCCACAGTGCGTTTGATATGCAGAAACGGAGATATCTTGGTTTCGGTCGGGTTTCAAGCTGAGATATGCATTTTCTGCGATAATCTTGGTGAGTCTTCTGTCAGAAGTATGCAGAATCATCGCGATCGCTCTATTCGAGCTATCTAATGCGAGAAACACGTTATCTGGTGTTTTCATCACTCCACAGGGCGTTTGATATGCAGAACCGGCGATATCTTGGTTTTCGTGGGGTTTCCAGCTGAGATATGCATTTTCTGCGATAATCTTGGTGAGACTTTAGTCAGAACTATGCAGAATCATCTAGATCGCTCGTTTCGAGCTATTTAATGCGAAAAAACAAGTTTTCTGGTGTTTTGACCACTCCACAGTGCGTTTGATATGTAGAGCCGCCGATAACTTGGTTTTCGTGGGGCTTCCAGCTGAAATATGCATTTTCTGCGATAATCTTTGTGTTTCATCTATGAGAAGTATGCAGAATCATCTAGATCGCTCTTTTCGAGCTATTTAAATCGAGAAACACGTCTTCTGGTGTATTCACAACCCCACAGTGCGTTTGATATGCAGAACCGGCGACATCGTGGTTTTGGTCGGGTTTCAAGCTGAGATATGCATTTTCTGCGATAATCTTGGTAAGAATTCTGTCAGAAGTATGCAGTATCATCTAGATCGCTCTTTTCGAGCTACTTAATGCGAGAAACACGTTTTCTGGTGTTTTGACCACTCCACAGTGCGTTTGATATGTAGAACCGCCGATAACTTGGTTTTCGTGGGGATTCCAGCTGAAATATGCATTTTCTGCGATAATATTGGTGAGACTTCAGTCAGAAGTATGCAGAATCATCTAGATCGCTCGTTTCGAGTTATTTAATGCGAGAAACACGTTATCTGGTTGTTTTCACCACTCCACAGTGCGTTTGATATGCAGAACCGGCGACATCTTGATTTTCGTGAGGTTTCAAGCTGAGATATGCATTTTCTGCGATAATCTTGGTGAGTCTACTGTCAGAAGTATGCAGAATCATCTAGATCGCTCTTTTCGAGCTATTTGATGCGAGAAACACGTTTTCTGGTGTTTTCACCACTCCACAGTTCGTTTGATATGCAGAACCGGCGACATCGTGTTTTTCGTCGGGTTTCAATCTGAGATATGCATTTTCGGCGATCATATTGGTGAGACTTCAGTCAGAAGTATGCAGAATCACCTAGATCGCTCGTTTCGAGCTATTTGATGCGAGAAACACGTTTTCTGGTGTTTACACCACTCCACAGTGCGTTTGATATGCAGAACCGGCGACATCGTGGTTTTCGTCGGGTTTCAAGCTGAGATATGCATTTTCTGCGATCATATTGGTGAGACTTCAGTCAGAAGTATGCAGAATCACCTAGATCGCTCTATTCGAGCTATTTAATGCGAGAAACACGTTATCTGGTTGTTTTCACCACTCCACAGTGCGTTTGATATGCAGAACCGGAGATATCTTGGTTTCGGTCGGGTTTCAAGCTGAGATATGCATTTTCTACGATAATCTTGGTGAAACATCTGTCCGAAGTATGCAGAAACATCGAGAGCGCTCTTTTCGAGCTATTTAGTGCGAGAAACACGTTTTCTGGGGTTTTCACGACCCCACAGTTCGTTGGATTTGCAGAACCGGAGATATCTTGGTTTTCGTGGTGTTTCCAGCTGAGATATGCATTTTCTGCGATAATCTTGGTGGGTCTTTTGTCAGAAGTATGCAGAATCAACTAGATCGCTCTTTTCGAGCTACTTAATGCACGAATCACGTTTTCTGGTGTTTTCACCACTCCACAGTACGTTTGACATGCAGAACCGGCGATATCTCGGTTTTCGTCGGGTTTCATGCTGAGATACGCATTTTCTACGATAATCTTGGTGAGACTTCTGTCAGAAGTATGCAGGATCTTCGATATCGCTCTTTTCGAGCTATCTAATGCACGAAACACGTTTTCTGGTGTTTTCACCACTCCACAGTGCGTTTGATATGCAGAACCGGCAACATATTGATTTTCGTGAGGTTTCGAGCTGAGATATGCATTTTCTGCGATAATATTGGTGAGACTACAGTCAGAAGTGTGCAGAATCATCTAGATCGCTCTTTTCGAGCTACTTAATGCACGAAACACGTTTTCTGCTGTTTTCACCACTCCACAGTACGTTTGACATGCAGAACCGGAGATATCTTGGTTTCGGTCGGGTTTCATGCTGAGATATGCATTTTCTACGATAATCCTGGTGAGACTTCTGTCAGAAGTATGCAGAATCTTCGAGACCGCTCTTTTCGAGCTACTTAATGCGCGAAACACGTTTTCTGGTGTTTTCACCACTCAACGGTACGTTTGATGTGCAGAACCGTAGATGACTCGGTTTTCGTCGGGTTTCAAGCTGAGATATGCATTTTCTACGATAATCTTGGTGAGACTTCTGTCAGAAGTATGCAGGATCTTCGAGAACGCTCTTTTCCAGCTATTTAATGCGAGAAACACGTTATCTGGTGTTTTCACCACTCCACAGTGCGTTTGATATGCAAAACCGGCGATATCTTGGTTTTCGTGGGGTTTCAAGCTGAGATATGCATTATCTGCGATAATCTTGTTGAGACTTCTGTCCGAAGTATGCAGAATCATCGAGATCGCTCGTTTCGAGCTACTTAATGCGAGAAACACGTTATCTGGTGTTTTCACCACTCCACAGTGCGTTGGATATGCAGAACCGGTGATACTTTGGTTTTCGTCGGGTTTCAAGCTGAGATATGCATTTTCTACGATAAGCTTGGTGAAACATCTGTCCAAAGTATGCAGAAACATCGAGAGCGCTCTTTTCGAGCTATTTAATGCGAGAAGCACGTTTTCTGAGGTTTTCACCACTCCACAGTTCGTCGGATATGCAGAACAGTAGATATCTTTGTTTTCGAGGGGTTTCAAGCTGAGATATGCATTTTCTGCGATAATCTTGTTGAGACTTCTGTCCGAAGTATGCTGAATCATCGAGATCGCTCTTTTCGAGCTATTTAATGCGTGAAACTCGTTATCTGGTGTTTTCACCACTCCACAGTTGGTTTGATATGCAGAACCAGCGATATCTTGGTTTTCGTGGGGTTTCAAGCTGAGATATGCATTTTCTGCGATAATATTGGTGAGACATCAGTCAGAAGTATGCTGAATCACCGAGATCGCTCTTTTCGAGCTAGTTAGTGCGAGAAACTCGTTTTCTGGGGTTTTCACCACTCCACAGTTCGTTGGATATGCAGAACCGGAGATATCTTGGTTTTCGTGTGGTTTCAAGCTGAGATATGTATTTCCTGCGATAATCTTGGTGAGACTTCTGTCCGAAGTATGCTGAATCATCTAGATCGCTCTTTTCGAGCTATTTAATGCGAGAAACACGTTATCTGGTGTTTTCACCACTCCACAGTGCTTTTGATATGCAGAACAAGCGATATCTTGGTTTTCGTGGAATTTCAAGATGAGATATGCATTTTCTGCGATAATCGTGTTGAGACTTCTGTCCGAAGTATTTAGAATCATTGAGATCGCTCGTTTCGAGCTACTTAATGCAAGAAACACGTTATCTGGTGTTTTCACCACTCCACAGTGCGTTTGATATTCAGAACCGGCGATATCTTGGTTTTCGTTGTGTTTCAAGCTCAGATATGCATTTTCTGCGATAATATTGGTGAGACTTCAGTCAGAAGTGTGCAGAATCATCTAGATCGCTCTTTTCGAGCTACTTAATGCTCGAAACACGTTTTCTGGTGTTTTCACCACTCCACAGTACGTTTGACATGCAGAACCGGAGATATCTTGGTTTCGGTCGGTTTTCAAGCTGAGATATGCATTTTCTACGATAATCCTGGTGAGACTTCTGTCAGAAGTATGCAGAATCTTCGAGAACGCTCTTTTCGAGCTATTTTATGCGAGAAACACGTTTTCTGGGGTTTTCACCACTCCACAGTTCGTTGGATATGCAGAACAGTAGATATCTTGGTTTTCATGGGGTTTCAAGCAGAGATATGCATTTTCTACGATAATCTTGGTGAAACATCTGTCCGAAGTATGCAGAAACATCGAGAGCGCTCTTTTCGAGCTATTTAATGCGAGAAACTCATTTTCTGGGGCTTTCACCACTCCACAGATCGTTGGATATGTAGAACCGGAGATATCTTGGTTTTCGTGTGGTTTCAAGCTGAGATATGCATTTCCTGCGATAATCTTGGTGAGACTACTGTCCGAAGTATGCAGAATCATCGTGATCGCTCTATTCGAGCTATTTAATGCGAGAAACACGTTCCCTGGTTGTTTTCACCACTCCACAGTGCGTTTGATATGCAGAACCAGCGATATCTTTGTTTTCGTGGGGTTTCAAGCTGAGATATGCATTTTCTGCGATAATATTGGTGAGACTTCTGTCCGAAGTATGCTGAATCATCTAGATCGCTCTTTTCGAGCTATTTAATGCGAGAAACACGTTATCTGGTTTTTTCACAACTCCACAGTGCGTTTGATATGCAGTACGAGCGATATCTTGGTTTTCGTGGGGTTTAAAGCTGAGATATGCATTTTTTACGATAATCTTGGTGAAGCTTCTGTCCGAAGTATGCAGAATCATCGAGATCGCTCGTTTCGAGCTATTTAATGCGAGAAACACGTTATCTGGTGTTTTCACCACTCCACAGTGCGTTGGATATGCAGAACCGGCGATATCTTGGTTTTTGTGGGGTTTCCAGCTGAAATATGTATTTTCTGCGATAATCTTGGTGAGACTTCTGTCCGAAGTATGCTTAATCATCGAGATCGCTCTATTCGAGCTATTTAATGCGTGAAACACGTTATCTGGTGTTTTCAGCACTCCACAGTGCGATTGATATGCAGAAACAACGATATCTTGGTTTTCTTGGGGATTCAAGCTGAGATATGCAATTTCTGCGATAATCTTGGTGAGACTTCTGTCCGAAGTATGCTTAATCATCGAGTTCGCTCGTTTCGTGCTATTTAATGCGGGAAACGCGTTATCTGGTGTTTTCACCACTCCACAGTGCGTATGATATGCAGAACCGACGATATCTTGGTTTTCGTGGGGTTTCAAGCTGAGATATACATTTTCTGCGATAATCTTGGTGAGACTTCTGTCCGAAGTATGCTGAAACATCGAGATCGCTCTTTTCGAGCTAGTTAATGCGAGAAAAACCTTATCCGGTGTTTTCACCACTCCACAGTGCGTTTGATATGCAGAACCCGCGATATCTTGGTTTTCGTGGGGTTTCAAGCTGAGATATGCATTTTCTGCGATAATCTTGGTGAAACATCTGTCCGAAGTATGCAGAAACATCGAGAGCGCTCTTTTCGAGCTATTTAATGCGAGAAACTCGTTTTCTGGGGTTTTCACCACTCCACAGTTCGTTGGATATGCAGAATCGGAGATATCTTGGTTTTCGTGTGGTTTCAAGCTGAGATATGCATTTCCTGCGATAATCTTGGTGAGACTTCTGTCCGAAGTATGCTGCATCATCTAGATCGCTCTTTTCGTGCTAGTTAATGCGAGAAAAACCTTATCCGGTGTTTTCACCACTCCACAGTGCGTTTGATATGCAGAACCAGCGATATCTTTGTTTTCGTGGGGTTTCAAGCTGAGATATGCATTTTCTGCGATAATATTGGTGAGACTTCTGTCCGAAGTATGCTGAATCACCGAGATCGCTCTTTTCGAGCTAGTTAGTGCGAGAAACTCGTTTTCTGGGGTTTTCACCACTCCACAGTTCGTTGGATATGCAGAACCGGAGATATCTTGGTTTTCGTGTGGTTTCAAGCTGAGATATGTATTTCCTGCGATAATCTTGGTGAGACTTCTGTCCGAAGTATGCTGAATCATCTAGATCGCTCTTTTCGAGCTATTTAGTGCGAGAAACACGTTATCTGGTGTTTTCACCACTCCACAGTGCGTTTGATATGCAGAACCGGCGATATCTTGGTTTTCGTGGGGTTTCAAGCTGAGATATGTATTTTCTGCGATAATCTTGGTGAGACTTCTGTCCGAAGTATGCTTAATCATCGAGATCGCTCTATTCGAGCTATTTAATGCGTGAAACACGTTATCTGGTGTTTTCAGCACTCCACAGTGCGATTGATATGCAGAAACAACGATATCTTGGTTTTCGTGGGGATTCAAGCTGAGATATGCAATTTCTGCGATAATCTTGGTGAGACTTCTGTCCGAAGTATGCTTAATCATCGAGATCGCTCGTTTCGTGCTATTTAATGCGGGAAACGCGTTATCTGGTGTTTTCACCACTCCACAGTGCGTATGATATGCAGAACCGACGATATCTTGGTTTTCGTGGGGTTTCAAGCTGAGATATACATTTTCTGCGATAATCTTGGTGAGACTTCTGTCAGAAGTATGCAGAATCTTCGAGAACGCTCTTTTCGAGCTACTTAATGCGCGAAACACGTTTTCTGGTGTTTTCACCACTCCACGGTACGTTTGATGTGCAGAACCGGAGATAACTCGGTTTTCATCGGGTTTCAAGCTGAGATATGCATTTTCTACGATAATCTTGGTGAGACTTCTGTCAGAAGTATGCAGGATCTTCGAGAACGCTCTTTTCGAACTATTTAATGCGAGAAACACGTAATCTGGTGTTTTCACCACTCCACAGTGCGTATGATATGCAGAACCAGCGATATCTTGGTTTTCGTGGGGTTTCAAGCTGAGATATGCATTTTCTGCGATAATATTGGTGAGACATCAGTCAGAAGTATGCTGAATCACCGAGATCGCTCTTTTCGAGCTAGTTAGTGCGAGAAACTCGTTTTCTGGGGTTTTCACCACTCCACAGTTCGTTGGATATGCAGAACCGGAGATATCTTGGTTTTCGTGTGGTTTCAAGCTGAGATATGTATTTCCTGCGATAATCTTGGTGAGACTTCTGTCCGAAGTATGCTGAATCATCTAGATCGCTCTTTTCGAGCTATTTAGTGCGAGAAACACGTTATCTGGTGTTTTCACCACTCCACAGTGCGTTTGATATGCAGAACCGGCGATATCTTGGTTTTCGTGGGGTTTCAAGGTGAGATATGCATTTTCTGCGATAATATTGGTGAGACTTCTGTCCGAAGTATGCTGAATCATCTAGATCGCTCTTTTCGAGCTATTTAATGCGAGAAACACGTTATCTGGTTTTTTCACCACTCCACAGTGCGTTTGATATGCAGTACGAGCGATATCTTGGTTTTCGTGGGGTTTAAAGCTGAGATATGCATTTTTTACGATAATCTTGGTGAAGCTTCTGTCCGAAGTATGCAGAATCATCGAGATCGCTCGTTTCGAGCTATTTAATGCGAGAAACACGTTATCTGGTGTTTTCACCACTCCACAGTGCGTTGGATATGCAGAACCGGCGATATCTTGGTTTTCGTGGGGTTTCCAGCTGAAATATGTATTTCCTTCGATAATCTTGGTGAGACTTCTGTCCGAAGTATGCTTAATCATCGAGATCGCTCTATTCGAGCTATTTAATGCGCGAAACACGTTATCTGGTGTTTTCAGCACTCCACAGTGCGATTGATATGCAGAAACAACGATATCTTGGTTTTCTTGGGGATTCAAGCTGAAATATGCAATTTCTGCGATAATCTTGGTGAGACTTCTGTCCGAAGTATGCTTAATCATCGAGATCGCTCGTTTCGTGCTATTTAATGCGGGAAACACGTTATCTGGTGTTTTCACCACTCCACAGTGCGTATGATATGCAGAACCGACGATATCTTGGTTTTCGTGGGGTTTCAAGCTGAGATATACATTTTCTGCGATAATCTTAGTGAGACTTCTGTCCGAAGTATGCTGAAACATCGAGATCGCTCTTTTCGAGTTAGTTAATGCGAGAAAAACCTTATCCGGTGTTTTCACCACTCCACAGTGCGTTTGATATGCAGAACCCGCGATATCTTGGTTTTCGTGGGGTTTCAAGCTGAGATATGCATTTTCTGCGATAATCTTGGTGAAACATCTGTCCGAAGTATGCAGAAACATCGAGAGCGCTCTTTTCGAGCTATTTAATGCGAGAAACTCGTTTTCTGGGGTTTTCACCACTCCACAGTTCGTTGGATATGCAGAATCGGAGATATCTTGGTTTTCGTGTGGTTTCAAGCTGAGATATGCATTTCCTGCGATAATCTTGGTGAGACTTCTGTCCGAAGTATGCTGAATCATCTAGATCGCTCTTTTCGAGCTATTTAATGCGAGAAACACGTTATCTGGTGTTTTCACCACTCCACAGTGCGTTTGATATTCAGAACCGGCGATATCTTGGTTTTCTTGGGGTTTCAAGCTCAGATATGCATTTTCTGCGATAATATTGGTGAGACTTCAGTCAGAAGTGTGCAGAATCATCTAGATCGCTCTTTTCGAGCTACTTAATGCACGAAACACGTTTTCTGGTGTTTTCACCACTCCACAGTACGTTTGACATGCAGAACCGGAGATATCTTGGTTTCGGTCGGGTTTCAAGCTGAGATATGCATTTTCTACGATAATCCTGGTGAGACTTCTGTCAGAAGTATGCAGAATCTTCGAGAACGCTCTTTTCGAGCTACTTAATGCGCGAAACACGTTTTCTGGTGTTTTCACCACTCCACGGTACGTTTGATGTGCAGAACCGGAGATAACTCGGTTTTCATCGGGTTTCAAGCTGAGATATGCATTTTCTACGATAATCTTGGTGAGACTTCTGTCAGAAGTATGCAGGATCTTCGAGAACGCTCTTTTCGAACTATTTAATGCGAGAAACACGTAATCTGGTGTTTTCACCACTCCACAGTGCGTATGATATGCAGAACCGGCGATATCTTGGTTTTCGTGGGGTTTCAAGGTGAGATATGCATTTTCTGCGATAATCTTGGTGAGACTTCTGTCCGAAGTATGCTGAAACATCGAGATCGCTCTTTTCGTGCTAGTTAATGCGAGAAAAACCTTATCCGGTGTTTTCACCACTCCACAGTGCGTTTGATATGCAAAACCGTCGATATCTTGGTTTTCGTGGGGTTTCAAGCTGAGATATGCATTTTCTGCGATAATCTTGTTGAGACTTCTGTCCGAAGTATGCAGAATCATCGAGATCGCTCTTTTCGAGCTATTTAATGCGTGAAACTCGTTATCTGGTGTTTTCACCACTCCACAGTTGGTTTGATATGCAGAACCAGCGATATCTTGGTTTTCGTGGGGTTTCCAGCTGAGATATGCATTTTCTGCGATAATATTGTTGAGACTTCTGTCCGAAGTATGCTGAATCATCGAGATCGCTCTTTTCGAGCTATTTAATGCGTGAAACTCGTTATCTGGTGTTTTCACCACTCCACAGTTGGTTTGATATGCAGAACCAGCGATATCTTGGTTTTCGTGGGGTTTTAAGCTGAGATATGCATTTTCTGCGATAATATTGGTGAGACATCAGTCAGAAGTATGCTGAATCACCGAGATCGCTCTTTTCGAGCTAGTTAGTGCGAGAAACTCGTTTTCTGGGGTTTTCACCACTCCACAGTTCGTTGGATATGCAGAACCGGAGATATCTTGGTTTTCGTGTGGTTTCAAGCTGAGATATGTATTTCCTGCGATAATCTTGGTGAGACTTCTGTCCGAAGTATGCTGAATCATCTAGATCGCTCTTTTCGAGCTATTTAGTGCGAGAAACACGTTATCTGGTGTTTTCACCACTCCACAGTGCGTTTGATATGCAGAACCGGCGATATCTTGGTTTTCGTGGGGTTTCAAGGTGAGATATGCATTTTCTGCGATAATCTTGGTGAGACTTCTGTCCGAAGTATGCTGAAACATCGAGATCGCTCTTTTCGTGCTAGTTAATGCGAGAAAAACCTTATCCGGTGTTTTCACCACTCCACAGTGCGTTTGATATGCAAAACCGTCGATATCTTGGTTTTCGTGGGGTTTCAAGCTGAGATATGGATTTTCTGCGATAATCTTGTTGAGACTTCTGTCCGAAGTATGCAGAATCATCGAGATCGCTCTTTTCGAGCTATTTAATGCGTGAAACTCGTTATCTGGTGTTTTCACCACTCCACAGTTGGTTTGATATGCAGAACCGGCGATATCTTGGTTTTCGTGGGGTTTCAAGGTGAGATATGCATTTTCTGCGATAATCTTGGTGAGACTTCTGTCCGAAGTATGCTGAAACATCGAGATCGCTCTTTTCGTGCTAGTTAATGCGAGAAAAACCTTATCCGGTGTTTTCACCACTCCACAGTGCGTTTGATATGCAGAACCAGCGATATCTTTGTTTTCGTGGGGTTTCAAGCTGAGATATGCATTTTCTGCGATAATATTGGTGAGACTTCTGTCCGAAGTATGCTGAATCATCTAGATCGCTCTTTTCGAGCTATTTAATGCGAGAAACACGTTATCTGGTTTTTTCACCACTCCACAGTGCGTTTGATATGCAGTACGAGCGATATCTTGGTTTTCGTGGGGTTTAAAGCTGAGATATGCATTTTTTACGATAATCTTGGTGAAGCTTCTGTCCGAAGTATGCAGAATCATCGAGATCGCTCGTTTCGAGCTATTTAATGCGAGAAACACGTTATCTGGTGTTTTCACCACTCCACAGTGCGTTGGATATGCAGAACCGGCGATATCTTGGTTTTCGTGGGGTTTCCAGCTGAAATATGTATTTCCTTCGATAATCTTGGTGAGACTTCTGTCCGAAGTATGCTTAATCATCGAGATCGCTCTATTCGAGCTATTTAATGCGCGAAACACGTTATCTGGTGTTTTCAGCACTCCACAGTGCGATTGATATGCAGAAACAACGATATCTTGGTTTTCTTGGGGATTCAAGCTGAAATATGCAATTTCTGCGATAATCTTGGTGAGACTTCTGTCCGAAGTATGCTTAATCATCGAGATCGCTCGTTTCGTGCTATTTAATGCGGGAAACACGTTATCTGGTGTTTTCACCACTCCACAGTGCGTATGATATGCAGAACCGACGATATCTTGGTTTTCGTGGGGTTTCAAGCTGAGATATACATTTTCTGCGATAATCTTAGTGAGACTTCTGTCCGAAGTATGCTGAAACATCGAGATCGCTCTTTTCGAGTTAGTTAATGCGAGAAAAACCTTATCCGGTGTTTTCACCACTCCACAGTGCGTTTGATATGCAGAACCCGCGATATCTTGGTTTTCGTGGGGTTTCAAGCTGAGATATGCATTTTCTGCGACAATCTTGGTGAAACATCTGTCCGAAGTATGCAGAAACATCGAGAGCGCTCTTTTCGAGCTATTTAATGCGAGAAACTCGTTTTCTGGGGTTTTCACCACTCCACAGTTCGTTGGATATGCAGAATCGGAGATATCTTGGTTTTCGTGTGGTTTCAAGCTGAGATATGCATTTCCTGCGATAATCTTGGTGAGACTTCTGTCCGAAGTATGCTGAATCATCTAGATCGCTCTTTTCGAGCTATTTAATGCGAGAAACACGTTATCTGGTGTTTTCACCACTCCACAGTGCGTTTGATATTCAGAACCGGCGATATCTTGGTTTTCTTGGGGTTTCAAGCTCAGATATGCATTTTCTGCGATAATATTGGTGAGACTTCAGTCAGAAGTGTGCAGAATCATCTAGATCGCTCTTTTCGAGCTACTTAATGCACGAAACACGTTTTCTGGTGTTTTCACCACTCCACAGTACGTTTGACATGCAGAACCGGAGATATCTTGGTTTCGGTCGGGTTTCAAGCTGAGATATGCATTTTCTACGATAATCCTGGTGAGACTTCTGTCAGAAGTATGCAGAATCTTCGAGAACGCTCTTTTCGAGCTACTTAATGCGCGAAACACGTTTTCTGGTGTTTTCACCACTCCACGGTACGTTTGATGTGCAGAACCGGAGATAACTCGGTTTTCATCGGGTTTCAAGCTGAGATATGCATTTTCTACGATAATCTTGGTGAGACTTCTGTCAGAAGTATGCAGGATCTTCGAGAACGCTCTTTTCGAGCTATTTAATGCGAGAAACACGTAATCTGGTGTTTTCACCACTCCACAGTGCGTATGATATGCAGAACCGGCGATATCTTGGTTTTCGTGGGGTTTCAAGGTGAGATATGCATTTTCTGCGATAATCTTGGTGAGACTTCTGTCCGAAGTATGCTGAAACATCGAGATCGCTCTTTTCGTGCTAGTTAATGCGAGAAAAACCTTATCCGGTGTTTTCACCACTCCACAGTGCGTTTGATATGCAAAACCGTCGATATCTTGGTTTTCGTGGGGTTTCAAGCTGAGATATGCATTTTCTGCGATAATATTGGTGAGACATCAGTCAGAAGTATGCTGAATCACCGAGATCGCTCTTTTCGAGCTAGTTAGTGCGAGAAACTCGTTTTCTGGGGTTTTCACCACTCCACAGTTCGTTGGATATGCAGAACCGGAGATATCTTGGTTTTCGTGTGGTTTCAAGCTGAGATATGTATTTCCTGCGATAATCGTGGTGAGACTTCTGTCCGAAGTATGCTGAATCATCTAGATCGCTCTTTTCGAGCTATTTAGTGCGATAAACACGTTATCTGGTGTTTTCACCACTCCACAGTGCGTTCGATATGCAGAACCGGCGATATCTTGGTTTTCGTGGGGTTTCCAGCTGAAATATGTATTTTCTGCGATAATGTTGGTGAGACTTCTGTCCGAAGTATGCAGAATCATCGAGATCGCTCGTTTCGAGCTATTTAATGCGAGAAACACGTTATCTGGTGTTTTCACCACTCCACAGTGCGTTGGATATGCAGAACCGGCGATATCTTGGTTTTCGTGGGGTTTCCAGCTGAAATATGTATTTTCTGCGATAATGTTGGTGAGACTTCTGTCAGAAGTATGCAGAATCATCTAGATCGCTCTTTTGGAGCTATTTAATGCGAAAAAACAAGTTTTCTGGTGTTTTCAACATTCCACAGTGCGTTTGATATGCAGAACCGGCGATATCTTGATTTTCGTGGTGTTTCCAGCTGAGATATGTATTTTCTGCGATAATCTTGGTGAGACTTCAGTCAGAAGTATGCAGAATCATCTAGATCGCTCTTTTCGAGCTATTTAATGCGAAACAACAAGTTTTCTGGTGTTTTCAACATTCCACAGTGCGTTTGATATGCAGAACCGGCGATATCTTGATTTTCGTGTTGTTTCCAGCTGAGATATGTATTTTCTGCGATAATCTTGGTGAGACTTCTGTCAGAAGTATGCAGAATCATCGGCATCTCCCTTTTCGACCTATTTAATGCGAGAAACACGTTCTCTGGTTGTTTTCACCACTCCACAGTGGGTTTGATATGCAGAACCGGCGACATCTTGATTTTCGTGAGGTTTCAAGCTGAGATATGCATTTTCAGCGATAATTTTGGTGAGTCTTTTGTCAGAAGTATGCAGAATCTTCGAGATCGCTCTTTTCGAGCAACTTAATGCGAGAAACACGATATCCGGTTGTTTTCACCACTCCACAGTGCGTTTGAAATGCAGAACGGGCGACATAATGATTTTCGTGGTGTTTCCAGCTGAGATATGCATTTTCTGCGATAATCTTGGTGAGTCTTCTGTCAGAAGTATGCAGAATCATCGAGATCCCTCTTTTCGAGCTAGTTAATGCGAGAAACACGTTATCTGGTGTTTTCACCACTCCACAGTGCGTTTGATATGCAGAACCGGCGACATCTTGGCTGTCGTAGGGTATCAAGCTGAGATATGCATTTTCTGCGATAATCTTGGTGAGTCTTCTGTCAGAAGTATGCAGAAGCATCGAGATCCCTCTTTTCGAGCTAGTTAATGCGAGAAACACGTTTTCTGGGGTTTTCACCAGTCCACAGTTCGTTGGATATGCAGAACAGGAGATATCTTGGTTTTCGTGGGGTTTCTAGCTGAGATATGCATTTTTTACGATAATCTTGGTGAGACTTCTGTCCGAAGTATGCAGAATCATCGAGATCGCTCTTTTCGAGCTATTTATTGCGAGAAACACGTTATCTGGTTTTTTCACCACTACACAGTGCCTTTGATATGCAGTACCAGCGATATCTTGGTTTTCGTGGGGTTTCAAGCTGAGATATGCATTTTTTACGATAATCTTGGTGAGACTTCTGTCCGAAGTATGCTTAATCATCGAGATCGCTCTATTCGAGCTATTTAATGTGAGAAACACGTTATCTGGTGTTTCCAGCACTCCACAGTGCGTTTTATATGCAGAACCAGCGATATCTTGGCTTTCGTGGGGTTTCAAGCTGAGATATGCATTGTCTGCGATAATCTAGGTGAGACTTCTGTCCGAAGTATGCAGAATCATCGAGATCGCTCTTTTCGAGCTATTTATTGCGAGAAACACGTTATCTGGTTTTTTCACCACTACACAGTGCCTTTGATATGCAGTACCAGCGATATCTTGGTTTTCGTGGGGTTTCAAGCTGAGATATGCATTTTTTACGATAATCTTGGTGAGACTTCTGTCCGAAGTATGCTTAATCATCGAGATCGCTCTATTCGAGCTATTTAATGTGAGAAACACGTTATCTGGTGTTTCCAGCACTCCACAGTGCGTTTTATATGCAGAACCAGCGATATCTTGGCTTTCGTGGGGTTTCAAGCTGAGATATGCATTGTCTGCGATAATCAAGGTGAGACTTCTGTCCGAAGTATGCAGATTCATCGAGATCGTACTTTTCGAGCCATTTTAAGCGAGAAACACGTTTTCTGGGGTTTTCACCACTCCACAGTTCGTTGGATATGCAGAACCGGCGATATCTGGGTTTTCGTGGGGTTTCAAGCTGAGATATGCATTTTCTGCAATAATCTTGGTGAGACCTCTGACCGAAGTATGCAGAAACATCGAGATCGCTCTTTTCGACCTATTTAATGCGAGAAACACGTTATCTGGTGTTTTCACCACTCCACAGTGCGTTTGATATGCAGAACCAGCGATATCTTGGTTTTCGTGGGGGTTCAATCTGAGATATGCACATTCTATGATAATCTTGGTGAGACTTCTGTCAGAAGTATGCAGAATCATCGGCATCTCCCTTTTCGACCTATTTAATGCGAGAAACACGTTCTCTGGTTGTATTCACCACTCCAGAGTGCGTTTGATATGCAGAACCGGCGATATCTTGATTTTCGTGGTGTTTCCAGCTGAGATATGCATTTTCTGCGATAATCTTGGTGAGTCTTCTGTCAGAAGTATGCAGAATCATCGAGATCCCTCTTTTCGAGCTAGTTAATGCGAGAAACACGTTTTCTGGTGTTTTCACCACTCCACAGTGCGTTTGATATGCGGAACCAGCGACATCTTGGATTTCGTCGGGTTTCAAGCTGAGACATGCATTTTCTCCGATAATCTTGGTGAGTCTTCTGTCAGAAGTATGCAGAATCATCGAGGTCCCTCTTTTCGAGCTAGTTAATGCGAGAAACACGTTATCGGGTGTTTTCACCACTCCACAGTGCGTTTGATATGCAGAACCGGCGACATCTTGGCTGTCGTTGGGTATCAAGCTGAGATATGCATTTTCTACCATAATCTTGGTGAGAGTTCTGTCAGAAGTATGCAGAATCATCGGGATCTCCCTTTTCGACCTATTTAATGCGAGAAACACGTTCTTTGGTTGTTTTCACCTCTCCACAGTGGGTTTGATATGCAGAACCGGCGACATCTTGATTTTCGTGAGGTTTCAAGCTGAGATATGCATTTTCAGCGATAATCTTGGTGAGTCTTTTGTCAGAAGTATGCAGAATCTTCGAGATCGCTCTTTTCGAGCAACTTAATGCGGGAAACACGATATCTGGTTGTTTTCACCACTCCACAGTGCGTTTGATATGCAGAACGGGCGACATCTTGATTTTCGTGGTGTTTCCAGCTGAGATATGCATTTTCTGCGATAATCTTGGTGAGTCTTCTGTCAGAAGTATGCAGAATCATCGAGATCCCTCTTTTCGAGCTATTTAATGCGAGAAACACGTTAATTGGTGTTTTCACCACTCAACAGTGCGTTTGATATGCGGAACCAGCGACATCTTGGATTTCGTCGGGTTTCAAGCTGAGATATGCATTTTCTGCGATAATCTTGGTGAGTCTTCTGTCAGAAGTATGCAGAAGCATCGAGATCCCTCTTTTCGAGCTAGTTAATGCGAGAAACACGTTTTCTGGGGTTTTCACCAGTCCACAGTTCGTTGGATATGCAGAACAGGAGATATCTTGGTTTTCGTGGGGTTTCTAGCTGAGATATGCATTTTTTACGATAATCTTGGTGAGACTTCTGTCCGAAGTATGCAGAATCATCGAGATCGCTCTTTTCGAGCTATTTATTGCGAGAAACACGTTATCTGGTTTTTTCACCACTACACAGTGCCTTTGATATGCAGTACCAGCGATATCTTGGTTTTCGTGGGGTTTCAAGCTGAGATATGCATTTTTTACGATAATCTTGGTGAGACTTCTGTCCGAAGTATGCTTAATCATCGAGATCGCTCTATTCGAGCTATTTAATGTGAGAAACACGTTATCTGGTGTTTCCAGCACTCCACAGTGCGTTTTATATGCAGAACCAGCGATATCTTGGCTTTCGTGGGGTTTCAAGCTGAGATATGCATTGTCTGCGATAATCTAGGTGAGACTTCTGTCCGAAGTATGCAGAATCATCGAGATCGCTCTTTTCGAGCTATTTATTGCGAGAAACACGTTATCTGGTTTTTTCACCACTACACAGTGCCTTTGATATGCAGTACCAGCGATATCTTGGTTTTCGTGGGGTTTCAAGCTGAGATATGCATTTTTTACGATAATCTTGGTGAGACTTCTGTCCGAAGTATGCTTAATCATCGAGATCGCTCTATTCGAGCTATTTAATGTGAGAAACACGTTATCTGGTGTTTCCAGCACTCCACAGTGCGTTTTATATGCAGAACCAGCGATATCTTGGCTTTCATGGGTTTCAAGCTGAGATATGCATTGTCTGCGATAATCAAGGTGAGACTTCTGTCCGAAGTATGCAGATTCATCGAGATCGTACTTTTCGAGCCATTTTAAGCGAGAAACACGTTTTCTGGGGTTTTCACCACTCCACAGTTCGTTGGATATGCAGAACCGGCGATATCTGGGTTTTCGTGGGGTTTCAAGCTGAGATATGCATTTTCTGCAATAATCTTGGTGAGACCTCTGACCGAAGTATGCAGAAACATCGAGATCGCTCTTTTCGACCTATTTAATGCGAGAAACACGTTATCTGGTGTTTTCACCACTCCACAGTGCGTTTGATATGCAGAACCAGCGATATCTTGGTTTTCGTGGGGGTTCAATCTGAGATATGCACATTCTATGATAATCTTGGTGAGACTTCTGTCAGAAGTATGCAGAATCATCGGCATCTCCCTTTTCGACCTATTTAATGCGAGAAACACGTTCTCTGGTTGTATTCACCACTCCAGAGTGCGTTTGATATGCAGAACCGGCGATATCTTGATTTTCGTGGTGTTTCCAGCTGAGATATGCATTTTCTGCGATAATCTTGGTGAGTCTTCTGTCAGAAGTATGCAGAATCATCGAGATCCCTCTTTTCGAGCTAGTTAATGCGAGAAACACGTTTTCTGGTGTTTTCACCACTCCACAGTGCGTTTGATATGCGGAACCAGCGACATCTTGGATTTCGTCGGGTTTCAAGCTGAGACATGCATTTTCTCCGATAATCTTGGTGAGTCTTCTGTCAGAAGTATGCAGAATCATCGAGGTCCCTCTTTTCGAGCTAGTTAATGCGAGAAACACGTTATCGGGTGTTTTCACCACTCCACAGTGCGTTTGATATGCAGAACCGGCGACATCTTGGCTGTCGTTGGGTATCAAGCTGAGATATGCATTTTCTACCATAATCTTGGTGAGAGTTCTGTCAGAAGTATGCAGAATCATCGGGATCTCCCTTTTCGACCTATTTAATGCGAGAAACACGTTCTTTGGTTGTTTTCACCTCTCCACAGTGGGTTTGATATGCAGAACCGGCGACATCTTGATTTTCGTGAGGTTTCAAGCTGAGATATGCATTTTCAGCGATAATCTTGGTGAGTCTTTTGTCAGAAGTATGCAGAATCTTCGAGATCGCTCTTTTCGAGCAACTTAATGCGGGAAACACGATATCTGGTTGTTTTCACCACTCCACAGTGCGTTTGATATGCAGAACGGGCGACATCTTGATTTTCGTGGTGTTTCCAGCTGAGATATGCATTTTCTGCGATAATCTTGGTGAGTCTTCTGTCAGAAGTATGCAGAATCATCGAGATCACTCTTTTCGAGCTATTTAATGCGAGAAACACGTTAATTGGTGTTTTCACCACTCCACAGTGCGTTTGATATGCGGAACCAGCGACATCTTGGATTTCGTCGGGTTTCAAGCTGAGACATGCATTTTCTGCGATAATCTTGGTGAGAGTTCTGTCAGAAGTATGCAGAATCATCGGGATCGCTATTTTCGAGCTACTTAATGCGAGAAACACGTTTTCTGGGGTTTTCACCACTCCACAGTTCGTTGGATATGCAGAACAGGAGATATCTTGGCTTTCGTGGGGTTTCAAGCTGAGATATGCATTGTCTGCGATAATCTAGGTGAGACTTCTGTCCGAAGTATGCAGAATCATCGAGATCGCTCTTTTCGAGCTATTTATTGCGAGAAACACGTTATCTTGTTTTTTCACCACTACACAGTGCCTTTGATATGCAGTACCAGCGATATCTTGGTTTTCGTGAGGTTTCAAGCTGAGATATGCATTTTTTACGATAATCTTGGTGAGACTTCTGTCCGAAGTATGCGTAATCATCGAGATCGCTCTATTCGAGCTATTTAATGTGAGAAACACGTTATCTGGTGTTTCCAGCACTCCACAGTGCGTTTTATATGCAGAACCAGCGATATCTTGGCTTTCGTGGGGTTTCAAGCTGAGATATGCATTGTCTGCGATAATCAAGGTGAGACTTCTGTCCGAAGTATGCAGATTCATCCAGATCGTACTTTTCGAGCCATTTTAAGCGAGAAACACGTTTTCTGGGGTTTTCACCACTCCACAGTTCGTTGGATATGCAGAACAGGTGATATCTTGGTTTTCGAGGGGTTTCAAGCTGAGATATGCATTTGCTGCGATAAACTTGGAGAGACTTCTGTCCGAAGTATGCTGAATCATCGAGATCGCACTTTTCGAGCTAGTTAATGCGAGAAAAACCTTATCTGGTGTTTTCACCACCCCACAGTGCGTTTGATATGCAGAACCGGCGATATCTGGGTTTTCGTGGGGTTTCAAGCTGAGATATGCATTTTCTGCAATAATCTTGGTGAGACCTCTGACCGAAGTATGCAGAAACATCGAGATCGCTCTTTTCGACCTATTTAATGCGAGAAACACGTTATCTGGTGTTTTCACCACTCCACAGTGCGTTTGATATGCAGAACCAGCGATATCTTGGTTTTCGTGGGGGTTCAATCTGAGATATGCACATTCTATGATAATCTTGGTGAGACTTCTGTCAGAAGTATGCAGAATCATCGGCATCTCCCTTTTCGACCTATTTAATGCGAGAAACACGTTCTCTGGTTGTTTTCACCACTCCAGAGTGCGTTTGATATGCAGAACCGGCGATATCTTGATTTTCGTGGTGTTTCCAGCTGAGATATGCATTTTCTGCGATAATCTTGGTGAGACTTCTGTCAGACGTATGCAGAATCATCGGCATCTCCCTTTTCGACCTATTTAATGCGAGAAACACGTTCTCTGGTTGTTTTCACCACTCCACAGTGGGTTTGATATGCAGAACCGGCGACATCTTGATTTTCGTGAGGTTTCAAGCTGAGATATGCATTTTCAGCGATAATCTTGGTGAGTCTTCTGTCAGAAGTATGCAGAATCATCGAGGTCCCTCTTTTCGAGCTAGTTAATGCGAGAAACACGTTATCGGGTGTTTTCACCACTCCACAGTGCGTTTGATATGCGGAACCAGCGACATCTTGGATTTCGTCGGGTTTCAAGCTGAGACATGCATTTTCTCCGATAATCTTGGTGAGTCTTCTGTCAGAAGTATGCAGAATCATCGAGGTCCCTCTTTTCGAGCTAGTTAATGCGAGAAACACGTTATCGGGTGTTTTCACCACTCCACAGTGCGTTTGATATGCAGAACCGGCGACATCTTGGCTGTCGTAGGGTATCAAGCTGAGATATGCATTTTCTACCATAATCTTGGTGAGAGTTCTGTCAGAAGTATGCAGAATCATCGAGATCCCTCTTTTCGAGCTAGTTAATGCGAGAAACACGTTTTCTGGGGTTTTCACCACTCCACAGTTCGTTGGATATGCAGAACAGGAGATATCTTGGTTTTCGTAGGGTTTCTAGCAGAGACATGCATTTTCTGCGATAATCTTGGTGAGTCTTCTGTCAGAAGTATGCAGAATCATCGAGATCCCTCTTTTCGAGCTAGTTAATGCGAGAAACACGTTTTCTGGGGTTTTCACCACTCCACAGTTCGTTGGATATGCGGAACCGGCGACATCTTGGCTGTCGTAGGGTATCAAGCTGAGATATGCATTTTCTACCATAATCTTGGTGAGAGTTCTGTCAGAAGTATGCAGAATCATCGGGATCGCTATTTTCGAGCTATTTAATGCGAGAAACACGTTTTCTGGGGTTTTCACCACTCCACAGTTCGTTGGATATGCAGAACAGGAGATATCTTGGTTTTCGTAGGGTTTCTAGCAGAGACATGCATTTTCTGCGATAATCTTGGTGAGTCTTCTGTCAGAAGTATGCAGAATCATCGAGATCCCTCTTTTCGAGCTAGTTAATGCGAGAAACACGTTTTCTGGGGTTTTCACCACTCCACAGTTCGTTGGATATGCAGAACAGGAGATATCTTGGTTTTCGTGGGGTTTCTAGCAGAGATATGCATTTTCTGCGATAATCATGGTGAGACTTCTGTTAGAAGTATGCAGAATCATCGAGATCGCACTTTTCAATCAATTTAATGCGAGAAACACGTTGTCTGGTGTTTTCACCACTCCACAGTTGGTTTGATATGCAGAACAGGCGATGTTTGGTTTTCGTCGGGTTTCAAGCTGAGATATGCATTTTCTGCGATAATCTTGGTGAGACTTCAGTCAGAAATATGCAGAATCTTCTAGATCGCTCTTTTCGAGCTATTTAATGCGAAAAAACAAGTTTTCTGGTGTTTTCACCACTCCACAGTTCGTTGGATATGCAGAACAGGAGATATCTTGGTTTTCGTGGGGTTTCTAGCAGAGACATGCATTTTCAGCGATAATCTTGGTCAGTCTTCTGTCAGAAGTATGCAGAATCATCGAGATCCCTCTTTTCGAGCTAGTTAATGCGAGAAACACGTTATCTGGTTTTTTCACCACTACACAGTGCCTTTGATATGCAGTACCAGCGATATCTTGGTTTTCGTGGGGTTTCAAGCTGAGATATGCATTTTTTACGATAATCTTGGTGAGACTTCTTTCCGAAGTATGCTTAATCATCGAGATCGCTCTATTCGAGCTATTTAATGTGAGAAACACGTTATCTGGTGTTTCCAGCACTCCACAGTGCGTTTTATATGCAGAACCAGCGATATCTTGGCTTTCGTGGGGTTTCAAGCTGAGATATGCATTGTCTGCGATAATCTAGGTGAGACTTCTGTCCGAAGTATGCAGATTCATCGAGATCGTACTTTTCGAACTATTTTATGCGAGAAACACGTTTTCTGAGGTTTTCACCACTCCACAGTTCGTTGGATATGCAGAACAGGTGATATCTTGGTTTTCGAGGGGTTTCAAGCTGAGATATGCATTTTCTGCGATAATCTTGGTGAGACTTCTGTCAGACGTATGCAGAATCATCGGCATCTCCCTTTTCGACCTATTTAATGCGAGAAACACGTTCTCTGGTTGTTTTCACCACTCCACAGTGGGTTTGATATGCAGAACCGGCGACATCTTGATTTTCGTGAGGTTTCAAGCTGAGATATGCATTTTCAGCGATAATCTTGGTGAGTCTTTTGTCAGAAGTATGCAGAATCTTCGAGATCGCTCTTTTCGAGCAACTTAATGCGAGAAACACGATATCTGGTTGTTTTCACCACTCCACAGTGCGTTTGATATGCAGAACGGGCGACATCTTGATTTTCGTGGTGTTTCCAGCTGAGATATGCATTGTCTGCGATAATCTAGGTGAGACTTCTGTCCGAAGTATGCAGATTCATCGAGATCGTACTTTTCGAGCTATTTTATGCGAGAAACACGTTTTCTGGGGTTTTCACCACTCCACAGTTCGTTGGATATGCAGAACAGGTGATATCTTGGTTTTCGAGGGGTTTCAAGCGGAGATATGCATTTTCTGCGATAATCTTGGTGAGACTTCTGTCAGACGTATGCAGAATCATCGGCATCTCCCTTTTCGACCTATTTAATGCGAGAAACACGTTCTCTGGTTGTTTTCACCACTCCACAGTAGGTTTGATATGCAGAACCGGCGACATCTTGATTTTCGTGAGGTTTCAAGTTGAGATATGCATTTTCAGCGATAATCTTGGTGAGTCTTTTGTCAGAAGTATGCAGAATCTTCGAGATCGCTCTTTTCGAGCAACTTAATGCGGGAAACACGATATCTGGTTGTTTTCACCACTCCACAGTGCGTTTGATATGCAGAACGGGCGACATCTTGATTTTCGTGGTGTTTCCAGCTGAGATATGCATTTTCTGCGATAATCTTGGTGAGTCTTCTGTCAGAAGTATGCAGAATCATCGAGATCACTCTTTTCGAGCTATTTAATGCGAGAAACACGTTAATTGGTGTTTTCACCACTCCACAGTGCGTTTGATATGCGGAACCAGCGACATCTTGGATTTCGTCGGGTTTCAAGCTGAGACATGCATTTTCTGCGATAATCTTGGTGAGTCTTCTGTCAGAAGTATGCAGAATCATCGAGGTCCCTCTTTTCGAGCAAGTTAATGCGAGAAACACGTTATCTGGTGTTTTCACTACTCCACAGTGCGTTTGATATGCAGAACCGGCGACATCTTGGCTGTCGTAGGGTATCAAGCTGAGATATGCATTTTTTACCATAATCTTGGTGAGAGTTCTGTCAGAAGTATGCAGAATCATCGGGATCGCTATTTTCGAGCTATTTAATGCGAGAAACACGTTTTCTGGGGTTTTCACCAGTCCACAGTTCGTTGGATATGCAGAACAGGAGATATCTTGGTTTTCGTGGGGTTTCAAGCTGAGATATGCATTTTTTACGATAATCTTGGTGAGACTTCTGTCCGAAGTATGCTTAATCATCGAGATCGCTCTATTCGAGCTATTTAATGTGAGAAACACGTTATCTGGTGTTTCCAGCACTCCACAGTGCGTTTTATATGCAGAACCAGCGATATCTTGGCTTTCGTGGGGTTTCAAGCTGAGATATGCATTTTCTGCGATAATCTTGGTGAGACTTCAGTCAGAAATATGCAGAATCTTCTAGATCGCTCTTTTCGAGCTATTTAATGCGAAAAAACAAGTTTTCTGGTGTTTTCACCACTCCACAGTTCGTTGGATATGCAGAACAGGAGATATCTTGGTTTTCGTGGGGTTTCTAGCAGAGACATGCATTTTCAGCGATAATCTTGGTGAGTCTTCTGTCAGAAGTATGCAGAATCATCGAGATCCCTCTTTTCGAGCTATTTAATGCGAGAAACACGTTAATTGGTGTTTTCACCACTCCACAGTGCGTTTGATATGCGGAACCAGCGACATCTTGGATTTCGTCGGGTTTCAAGCTGAGACATGCATTTTCTGCGATAATCTTGGTGAGTCTTCTGTCAGAAGTATGCAGAATCATCGAGATCGCTCTATTCGAGCTATTTAATATGAGAAACACGTTATCTGGTGTTTCCAGCACTCCACAGTGCGTTTTATATGCAGAACCAGCGATATCTTGGCTTTCGTGGGGTTTCAAGCAGAGGTATGCATTTTCTGCAATAATCTTGTTGAGACTTCTGTCCGAAGTATGCAGAATCATCGGGATCGCTATTTTCGAGCTAGTTAATGCGAGAAACACGTTTTCTGGGGTTTTCACCAGTCCACAGTTCGTTGGATATGCAGAACAGGAGATATCTTGGTTTTCGTGGGGTTTCTAGCTGAGATATGCATTTTCTGCGATAATCTTGGTGAGTCTTCTGTCAGAAGTATGCAGAATCATCGAGATCACTCTTTTCGAGCTATTTAATGCGAGAAACACGTTAATTGGTGTTTTCACCACTCCACAGTGCGTTTGATATGCGGAACCAGCGACATCTTGGATTTCGTCGGGTTTCAAGCTGAGACATGCATTTTCTGCGATAATCTTGGTGAGTCTTCTGTCAGAAGTATGCAGAATCATCGAGGTCCCTCTTTTCGAGCAAGTTAATGCGAGAAACACGTTATCTGGTGTTTTCACCACTCCACAGTGCGTTTGATATGCAGAACCGGCGACATCTTGGCTGTCGTAGGGTATCAAGCTGAGATATGCATTTTTTACCATAATCTTGGTGAGAGTTCTGTCAGAAGTATGCAGAATCATCGGGATCGCTATTTTCGAGCTATTTAATGCGAGAAACACGTTTTCTGGGGTTTTCACCACTCCACATTTCGTTGGATATGCAGAACAGGAGATATCTTGGTTTTCGTGGGGTTTCTAGCAGAGATATGCATTTTCTGCGATAATCATTGTGAGACTTCTGTTAGAAGTATGCAGAATCATCGAGATCGCACTTTTCAATCAATTTAATGCGAGAAACACGTTGTCTGGTGTTTTCACCACTCCACAGTTGGTTTGATATGCAGAACAGGCGATGTTTGGTTTTCGTCGGGTTTCAAGCTGAGATATGCATTTTCTGCGATAATCTTGGTGAGACTTCAGTCAGAAATATGCAGAATCTTCTAGATCGCTCTTTTCGAGCTATTTAATGCGAAAAAACAAGTTTTCTGGTGTTTTCACCACTCCACAGTTCGTTGGATATGCAGAACAGGAGATATCTTGGTTTTCGTGGGGTTTCTAGCAGAGACATGCATTTTCAGCGATAATCTTGGTGATTCTTCTGTCAGAAGTATGCAGAATCATCGAGATCCCTCTTTTCGAGCTAGTTAATGCGAGAAACACGTTTTCTGGGGTTTTCACCAGTCCACAGTTCGTTGGATATGCAGAACAGGAGATATCTTGGTTTTCGTGGGGTTTCTAGCTGAGATATGCATTTTTTACGATAATCTTGGTGAGACTTCTGTCCGAAGTATGCAGAATCATCGAGATCGCTCTTTTCGAGCTATTTATTGCGAGAAACACGTTATCTGGTTTTTTCACCACTACACAGTGCCTTTGATATGCAGTACCAGCGATATCTTGGTTTTCGTGGGGTTTCAAGCTGAGATATGCATTTTTTACGATAATCTTGGTGAGACTTCTGTCCGAAGTATGCTTAATCATCGAGATCGCTCTATTCGAGCTATTTAATGTGAGAAACACGTTATCTGGTGTTTCCAGCACTCCACAGTGCGTTTTATATGCAGAACCAGCGATATCTTGGCTTTCGTGGGGTTTCAAGCTGAGATATGCATTGTCTGCGATAATCTAGGTGAGACTTCTGTCCGAAGTATGCAGAATCATCGAGATCGCTCTTTTCGAGCTATTTATTGCGAGAAACACGTTATCTGGTTTTTTCACCACTACACAGTGCCTTTGATATGCAGTACCAGCGATATCTTGGTTTTCGTGGGGTTTCAAGCTGAGATATGCATTTTTTACGATAATCTTGGTGAGACTTCTGTCCGAAGTATGCTTAATCATCGAGATCGCTCTATTCGAGCTATTTAATGTGAGAAACACGTTATCTGGTGTTTCCAGCACTCCACAGTGCGTTTTATATGCAGAACCAGCGATATCTTGGCTTTCGTGGGGTTTCAAGCTGAGATATGCATTGTCTGCGATAATCAAGGTGAGACTTCTGTCCGAAGTATGCAGATTCATCGAGATCGTACTTTTCGAGCCATTTTAAGCGAGAAACACGTTTTCTGGGGTTTTCACCACTCCACAGTTCGTTGGATATGCAGAACAGGTGATATCTTGGTTTTCGAGGGGTTTCAAGCTGAGATATGCATTTGCTGCGATAAACTTGGAGAGACTTCTGTCCGAAGTATGCTGAATCATCGAGATCGCACTTTTCGAGCTAGTTAATGCGAGAAAAACCTTATCTGGTGTTTTCACCACCCCACAGTGCGTTTGATATGCAGAACCGGCGATATCTGGGTTTTCGTGGGGTTTCAAGCTGAGATATGCATTTTCTGCAATAATCTTGGTGAGACCTCTGACCGAAGTATGCAGAAACATCGAGATCGCTCTTTTCGACCTATTTAATGCGAGAAACACGTTATCTGGTGTTTTCACCACTCCACAGTGCGTTTGATATGCAGAACCAGCGATATCTTGGTTTTCGTGGGGGTTCAATCTGAGATATGCACATTCTATGATAATCTTGGTGAGACTTCTGTCAGAAGTATGCAGAATCATCGGCATCTCCCTTTTCGACCTATTTAATGCGAGAAACACGTTCTCTGGTTGTTTTCACCACTCCAGAGTGCGTTTGATATGCAGAACCGGCGATATCTTGATTTTCGTGGTGTTTCCAGCTGAGATATGCATTTTCTGCGATAATCTTGGTGAGACTTCTGTCAGACGTATGCAGAATCAACGGCATCTCCCTTTTCGACCTATTTAATGCGAGAAACACGTTCTCTGGTTGTTTTCACCACTCCACAGTGGGTTTGATATGCAGAACCGGCGACATCTTGATTTTCGTGAGGTTTCAAGCTGAGATATGCATTTTCAGCGATAATCTTGGTGAGTCTTCTGTCAGAAGTATGCAGAATCATCGAGGTCCCTCTTTTCGAGCTAGTTAATGCGAGAAACACGTTATCGGGTGTTTTCACCACTCCACAGTGCGTTTGATATGCGGAACCAGCGACATCTTGGATTTCGTCGGGTTTCAAGCTGAGACATGCATTTTCTCCGATAATCTTGGTGAGTCTTCTGTCAGAAGTATGCAGAATCATCGAGGTCCCTCTTTTCGAGCTAGTTAATGCGTGAAACACGTTATCGGGTGTTTTCACCACTCCACAGTGCGTTTGATATGCAGAACCGGCGACATCTTGGCTGTCGTAGGGTATCAAGCTGAGATATGCATTTTCTACCATAATCTTGGTGAGAGTTCTGTCAGAAGTATGCAGAATCATCGAGATCCCTCTTTTCGAGCTAGTTAATGCGAGAAACACGTTTTCTGGGGTTTTCACCACTCCACAGTTCGTTGGATATGCAGAACAGGAGATATCTTGGTTTTCGTAGGGTTTCTAGCAGAGACATGCATTTTCTGCGATAATCTTGGTGAGTCTTCTGTCAGAAGTATGCAGAATCATCGAGATCCCTCTTTTCGAGCTAGTTAATGCGAGAAACACGTTTTCTGGGGTTTTCACCACTCCACAGTTCGTTGGATATGCAGAACCGGCGACATCTTGGCTGTCGTAGGGTATCAAGCTGAGATATGCATTTTCTACCATAATCTTGGTGAGAGTTCTGTCAGAAGTATGCAGAATCATCGGGATCGCTATTTTCGAGCTATTTAATGCGAGAAACACGTTTTCTGGGGTTTTCACCACTCCACAGTTCGTTGGATATGCAGAACAGGAGATATCTTGGTTTTCGTAGGGTTTCTAGCAGAGACATGCATTTTCTGCGATAATCTTGGTGAGTCTTCTGTCAGAAGTATGCAGAATCATCGAGATCCCTCTTTTCGAGATAGTTAATGCGAGAAACACGTTTTCTGGGGTTTTCACCACTCCACAGTTCGTTGGATATGCAGAACAGGAGATATCTTGGTTTTCGTGGGGTTTCTAGCAGAGATATGCATTTTCTGCGATAATCATGGTGAGACTTCTGTTAGAAGTATGCAGAATCATCGAGATCGCACTTTTCAATCAATTTAATGCGAGAAACACGTTGTCTGGTGTTTTCACCACTCCACAGTTGGTTTGATATGCAGAACAGGCGATGTTTGGTTTTCGTCGGGTTTCAAGCTGAGATATGCATTTTCTGCGATAATCTTGGTGAGACTTCAGTCAGAAATATGCAGAATCTTCTAGATCGCTCTTTTCGAGCTATTTAATGCGAAAAAACAAGTTTTCTGGTGTTTTCACCACTCCACAGTTCGTTGGATATGCAGAACAGGAGATATCTTGGTTTTCGTGGGGTTTCTAGCAGAGACATGCATTTTCAGCGATGATCTTGGTGAGTCTTCTGTCAGAAGTATGCAGAATCATCGAGATCCCTCTTTTCGAGCTAGTTAATGCGAGAAACACGTTATCTGGTTTTTTCACCACTACACAGTGCCTTTGATATGCAGTACCAGCGATATCTTGGTTTTCGTGGGGTTTCAAGCTGAGATATGCATTTTTTACGATAATCTTGGTGAGACTTCTTTCCGAAGTATGCTTAATCATCGAGATCGCTCTATTCGAGCTATTTAATGTGAGAAACACGTTATCTGGTGTTTCCAGCACTCCACAGTGCGTTTTATATGCAGAACCAGCGATATCTTGGCTTTCGTGGGGTTTCAAGCTGAGATATGCATTGTCTGCGATAATCTAGGTGAGACTTCTGTCCGAAGTATGCAGATTCATCGAGATCGTACTTTTCGAACTATTTTATGCGAGAAACACGTTTTCTGGGGTTTTCACCACTCCACAGTTCGTTGGATATGCAGAACAGGTGATATCTTGGTTTTCGAGGGGTTTCAAGCTGAGATATGCATTTTCTGCGATAATCTTGGTGAGACTTCTGTCAGACGTATGCAGAATCATCGGCATCTCCCTTTTCGACCTATTTAATGCGAGAAACACGTTCTCTGTTTGTTTTCACCACTCCACAGTGGGTTTGATATGCAGAACCGGCGACATCTTGATTTTCGTGAGGTTTCAAGCTGAGATATGCATTTTCAGCGATAATCTTGGTGAGTCTTTTGTCAGAAGTATGCAGAATCTTCGAGATCGCTCTTTTCGAGCAACTTAATGCGAGAAACAGGTTATCGGGTGTTTTCACCACTCCACAGTGCGTTTGATATGCAGAACCGGCGACATCTTGGCTGTCGTAGGGTATCAAGCTGAGATATGCATTTTCTACCATAATCTTGGTGAGAGTTCTGTCAGAAGTATGCAGAATCATCGAGATCCCTCTTTTCGAGCTAGTTAATGCGAGAAACACGTTTTCTGGGGTTTTCACCACTCCACAGTTCGTTGGATATGCAGAACCGGCGACATCTTGGCTGTCGTAGGGTATCAAGCTGAGATATGCATTTTCTACCATAATCTTGGTGAGAGTTCTGTCAGAAGTATGCAGAATCATCGAGATCCCTCTTTTCGAGCTAGTTAATGCGAGAAACACGTTTTCTGGGGTTTTCACCACTCCACAGTTCGTTGGATATGCAGAACAGGAGATATCTTGGTTTTCGTAGGGTTTCTAGCAGAGACATGCATTTTCTGCGATAATCTTGGTGAGTCTTCTGTCAGAAGTATGCAGAATCATCGAGATCCCTCTTTTCGAGCTAGTTAATGCGAGAAACACGTTTTCTGGGGTTTTCACCACTCCACAGTTCGTTGGATATGCAGAACCGGCGACATCTTGGCTGTCGTAGGGTATCAAGCTGAGATATGCATTTTCTACCATAATCTTGGTGAGAGTTCTGTCAGAAGTATGCAGAATCATCGGGATCGCTATTTTCGAGCTATTTAATGCGAGAAACACGTTTTCTGGGGTTTTCACCACTCCACAGTTCGTTGGATATGCAGAACAGGAGATATCTTGGTTTTCGTAGGGTTTCTAGCAGAGACATGCATTTTCTGCGATAATCTTGGTGAGTCTTCTGTCAGAAGTATGCAGAATCATCGAGATCCCTCTTTTCGAGATAGTTAATGCGAGAAACACGTTTTCTGGGGTTTTCACCACTCCACAGTTCGTTGGATATGCAGAACAGGAGATATCTTGGTTTTCGTGGGGTTTCTAGCAGAGATATGCATTTTCTGCGATAATCATGGTGAGACTTCTGTTAGAAGTATGCAGAATCATCGAGATCGCACTTTTCAATCAATTTAATGCGAGAAACACGTTGTCTGGTGTTTTCACCACTCCACAGTTGGTTTGATATGCAGAACAGGCGATGTTTGGTTTTCGTCGGGTTTCAAGCTGAGATATGCATTTTCTGCGATAATCTTGGTGAGACTTCAGTCAGAAATATGCAGAATCTTCTAGATCGCTCTTTTCGAGCTATTTAATGCGAAAAAACAAGTTTTCTGGTGTTTTCACCACTCCACAGTTCGTTGGATATGCAGAACAGGAGATATCTTGGTTTTCGTGGGGTTTCTAGCAGAGACATGCATTTTCAGCGATGATCTTGGTGAGTCTTCTGTCAGAAGTATGCAGAATCATCGAGATCCCTCTTTTCGAGCTAGTTAATGCGAGAAACACGTTATCTGGTTTTTTCACCACTACACAGTGCCTTTGATATGCAGTACCAGCGATATCTTGGTTTTCGTGGGGTTTCAAGCTGAGATATGCATTTTTTACGATAATCTTGGTGAGACTTCTTTCCGAAGTATGCTTAATCATCGAGATCGCTCTATTCGAGCTATTTAATGTGAGAAACACGTTATCTGGTGTTTCCAGCACTCCACAGTGCGTTTTATATGCAGAACCAGCGATATCTTGGCTTTCGTGGGGTTTCAAGCTGAGATATGCATTGTCTGCGATAATCTAGGTGAGACTTCTGTCCGAAGTATGCAGATTCATCGAGATCGTACTTTTCGAACTATTTTATGCGAGAAACACGTTTTCTGGGGTTTTCACCACTCCACAGTTCGTTGGATATGCAGAACAGGTGATATCTTGGTTTTCGAGGGGTTTCAAGCTGAGATATGCATTTTCTGCGATAATCTTGGTGAGACTTCTGTCAGACGTATGCAGAATCATCGGCATCTCCCTTTTCGACCTATTTAATGCGAGAAACACGTTCTCTGGTTGTTTTCACCACTCCACAGTGGGTTTGATATGCAGAACCGGCGACATCTTGATTTTCGTGAGGTTTCAAGCTGAGATATGCATTTTCAGCGATAATCTTGGTGAGTCTTTTGTCAGAAGTATGCAGAATCTTCGAGATCGCTCTTTTCGAGCAACTTAATGCGAGAAACAGGTTATCGGGTGTTTTCACCACTCCACAGTGCGTTTGATATGCAGAACCGGCGACATCTTGGCTGTCGTAGGGTATCAAGCTGAGATATGCATTTTCTACCATAATCTTGGTGAGAGTTCTGTCAGAAGTATGCAGAATCATCGAGATCCCTCTTTTCGAGCTAGTTAATGCGAGAAACACGTTTTCTGGGGTTTTCACCACTCCACAGTTCGTTGGATATGCAGAACCGGCGACATCTTGGCTGTCGTAGGGTATCAAGCTGAGATATGCATTTTCTACCATAATCTTGGTGAGAGTTCTGTCAGAAGTATGCAGAATCATCGGGATCGCTATTTTCGAGCTATTTAATGCGAGAAACACGTTTTCTGGGGTTTTCACCACTCCACAGTTCGTTGGATATGCAGAACAGGAGATATCTTGGTTTTCGTAGGGTTTCTAGCAGAGACATGCATTTTCTGCGATAATCATGGTGAGTCTTCTGTCAGAAGTATGCAGAATCATCGAGATCACTCTTTTCGAGCTATTTAATGCGAGAAACACATTAATTGGTGTTTTCACCACTCCACAGTGCGTTTGATATGCGGAACCAGCGACATCTTGGATTTCGTCGGGTTTCAAGCTGAGACATGCATTTTCTGCGATAATCTTGGTGAGTCTTCTGTCAGAAGTATGCAGAATCATCGAGGTCCCTCTTTTCGAGCAAGTTAATGCGAGAAACACGTTATCTGGTGTTTTCACCACTCCACAGTGCGTTTGATATGCAGAACCGGCGACATCTTGGCTGTCGTAGGGTATCAAGCTGAGATATGCATTTTCAGCGATAATCTTGGTGAGTCTTCTGTCAGAAGTATGCAGAATCATCGGGATCGCTATTTTCGAGCTATTTAATGCGAGAAACACGTTTTCTGGTGTTTTCACCACTCCACAGTTCGTTGGATATGCAGAACAGGAGATATCTTGGTTTTCGTAGGGTTTCTAGCAGAGACATGCATTTTCTGCGATAATCTTGGTGAGTCTTCTGTCAGAAGTATGCAGAATCATCGAGATCCCTCTTTTCGAGCTGGTTAATGCGAGAAACACGTTTTCTGGGGTTTTCACCACTCCACAGTTCGTTGGATATGCAGAACAGGAGATATCTTGGTTTTCGTGGGGTTTCTAGCAGAGATATGCATTTTCTGCGATAATCATGGTGAGACTACTGTTAGAAGTATGCAGAATCATCGAGATCGCACTTTTCAATCAATTTAATGCGAGAAACACGTTGTCTGGTGTTTTCACCACTCCACAGTTTGTTTGATATGCAGAACAGGCGATGTTTGGTTTTCGTCGGGTTTCAAGCTGAGATATGCATTTTCTGCGATAATCTTGGTGAGACTTCAGTCAGAAATATGCAGAATCTTCTAGATCGCTCTTTTCGAGCTATTTAATGCGAAAAAACAAGTTTTCTGGTGTTTTCACCACTCCACAGTTCGTTGGATATGCAGAACAGGAGATATCTTGGTTTTCGTGGGGTTTCTAGCAGAGACATGCATTTTCAGCGATAATCTTGGTGAGTCTTCTGTCAGAAGTATGCAGAATCATCGAGATCCCTCTTTTCGAGCTAGTTAATGCGAGAAACACGTTTTCTGGGGTTTTCACCAGTCCACAGTTCGTTGGATATGCAGAACAGGAGATATCTTGGTTTTCGTGGGGTTTCTAGCTGAGATATGCATTTTTTACGATAATCTTGGTGAGACTTCTGTCCGAAGTATGCAGAATCATCGAGATCGCTCTTTTCGAGCTATTTATTGCGAGAAACACGTTATCTGGTTTTTTCACCACTACACAGTGCCTTTGATATGCAGTACCAGCGATATCTTGGTTTTCGTGGGGTTTCAAGCTGAGATATGCATTTTCTACCATAATCTTGGTGAGAGTTCTGTCAGAAGTATGCAGAATCATCGAGGTCCCTCTTTTCGAGCTAGTTAATGCGAGAAACACGTTTTCTGGGGTTTTCACCACTCCACAGTTCGTTGGATATGCAGAACAGGAGATATCTTGGTTTTCGTAGGGTTTCTAGCAGAGACATGCATTTTCTGCGATAATCTTGGTGAGTCTTCTGTCAGAAGTATGCAGAATCATCGAGATCCCTCTTTTCGAGCTAGTTAATGCGAGAAACACGTTTTCTGGGGTTTTCACCACTCCACAGTTCGTTGGATATGCAGAACCGGCGACATCTTGGCTGTCGTAGGGTATCAAGCTGAGATATGCATTTTCTACCATAATCTTGGTGAGAGTTCTGTCAGAAGTATGCAGAATCATCGGGATCGCTATTTTCGAGCTATTTAATGCGAGAAACACGTTTTCTGGGGTTTTCACCACTCCACAGTTCGTTGGATATGCAGAACAGGAGATATCTTGGTTTTCGTAGGGTTTCTAGCAGAGACATGCATTTTCTGCGATAATCTTGGTGAGTCTTCTGTCAGAAGTATGCAGAATCATCGAGATCCCTCTTTTCGAGATAGTTAATGCGAGAAACACGTTTTCTGGGGTTTTCACCACTCCACAGTTCGTTGGATATGCAGAACAGGAGATATCTTGGTTTTCGTGGGGTTTCTAGCAGAGATATGCATTTTCTGCGATAATCATGGTGAGACTTCTGTTAGAAGTATGCAGAATCATCGAGATCGCACTTTTCAATCAATTTAATGCGAGAAACACGTTGTCTGGTGTTTTCACCACTCCACAGTTGGGTTGATATGCAGAACAGGCGATGTTTGGTTTTCGTCGGGTTTCAAGCTGAGATATGCATTTTCTGCGATAATCTTGGTGAGACTTCAGTCAGAAATATGCAGAATCTTCTAGATCGCTCTTTTCGAGCTATTTAATGCGAAAAAACAAGTTTTCTGGTGTTTTCACCACTCCACAGTTCGTTGGATATGCAGAACAGGAGATATCTTGGTTTTCGTGGGGTTTCTAGCAGAGACATGCATTTTCAGCGATGATCTTGGTGAGTCTTCTGTCAGAAGTATGCAGAATCATCGAGATCCCTCTTTTCGAGCTAGTTAATGCGAGAAACACGTTATCTGGTTTTTTCACCACTACACAGTGCCTTTGATATGCAGTACCAGCGATATCTTGGTTTTCGTGGGGTTTCAAGCTGAGATATGCATTTTTTACGATAATCTTGGTGAGACTTCTTTCCGAAGTATGCTTAATCATCGAGATCGCTCTATTCGAGCTATTTAATGTGAGAAACACGTTATCTGGTGTTTCCAGCACTCCACAGTGCGTTTTATATGCAGAACCAGCGATATCTTGGCTTTCGTGGGGTTTCAAGCTGAGATATGCATTGTCTGCGATAATCTAGGTGAGACTTCTGTCCGAAGTATGCAGATTCATCGAGATCGTACTTTTCGAACTATTTTATGCGAGAAACACGTTTTCTGGGGTTTTCACCACTCCACAGTTCGTTGGATATGCAGAACAGGTGATATCTTGGTTTTCGAGGGGTTTCAAGCTGAGATATGCATTTTCTGCGATAATCTTGGTGAGACTTCTGTCAGACGTATGCAGAATCATCGGCATCTCCCTTTTCGACCTATTTAATGCGAGAAACACGTTCTCTGGTTGTTTTCACCACTCCACAGTGGGTTTGATATGCAGAACCGGCGACATCTTGATTTTCGTGAGGTTTCAAGCTGAGATATGCATTTTCAGCGATAATCTTGGTGAGTCTTTTGTCAGAAGTATGCAGAATCTTCGAGATCGCTCTTTTCGAGCAACTTAATGCGAGAAACAGGTTATCGGGTGTTTTCACCACTCCACAGTGCGTTTGATATGCAGAACCGGCGACATCTTGGCTGTCGTAGGGTATCAAGCTGAGATATGCATTTTCTACCATAATCTTGGTGAGAGTTCTGTCAGAAGTATGCAGAATCATCGAGATCCCTCTTTTCGAGCTAGTTAATGCGAGAAACACGTTTTCTGGGGTTTTCACCACTCCACAGTTCGTTGGATATGCAGAACCGGCGACATCTTGGCTGTCGTAGGGTATCAAGCTGAGATATGCATTTTCTACCATAATCTTGGTGAGAGTTCTGTCAGAAGTATGCAGAATCATCGGGATCGCTATTTTCGAGCTATTTAATGCGAGAAACACGTTTTCTGGGGTTTTCACCACTCCACAGTTCGTTGGATATGCAGAACAGGAGATATCTTGGTTTTCGTAGGGTTTCTAGCAGAGACATGCATTTTCTGCGATAATCATGGTGAGTCTTCTGTCAGAAGTATGCAGAATCATCGAGATCACTCTTTTCGAGCTATTTAATGCGAGAAACACGTTAATTGGTGTTTTCACCACTCCACAGTGCGTTTGATATGCGGAACCAGCGACATCTTGGATTTCGTCGGGTTTCAAGCTGAGACATGCATTTTCTGCGATAATCTTGGTGAGTCTTCTGTCAGAAGTATGCAGAATCATCGAGGTCCCTCTTTTCGAGCAAGTTAATGCGAGAAACACGTTATCTGGTGTTTTCACCACTCCACAGTGCGTTTGATATGCAGAACCGGCGACATCTTGGCTGTCGTAGGGTATCAAGCTGAGATATGCATTTTCAGCGATAATCTTGGTGAGTCTTCTGTCAGAAGTATGCAGAATCATCGGGATCGCTATTTTCGAGCTATTTAATGCGAGAAACACGTTTTCTGGTGTTTTCACCACTCCACAGTTCGTTGGATATGCAGAACAGGAGATATCTTGGTTTTCGTAGGGTTTCTAGCAGAGACATGCATTTTCTGCGATAATCTTGGTGAGTCTTCTGTCAGAAGTATGCAGAATCATCGAGATCCCTCTTTTCGAGCTGGTTAATGCGAGAAACACGTTTTCTGGGGTTTTCACCACTCCACAGTTCGTTGGATATGCAGAACAGGAGATATCTTGGTTTTCGTGGGGTTTCTAGCAGAGATATGCATTTTCTGCGATAATCATGGTGAGACTACTGTTAGAAGTATGCAGAATCATCGAGATCGCACTTTTCAATCAATTTAATGCGAGAAACACGTTGTCTGGTGTTTTCACCACTCCACAGTTTGTTTGATATGCAGAACAGGCGATGTTTGGTTTTCGTCGGGTTTCAAGCTGAGATATGCATTTTCTGCGATAATCTTGGTGAGACTTCAGTCAGAAATATGCAGAATCTTCTAGATCGCTCTTTTCGAGCTATTTAATGCGAAAAAACAAGTTTTCTGGTGTTTTCACCACTCCACAGTTCGTTGGATATGCAGAACAGGAGATATCTTGGTTTTCGTGGGGTTTCTAGCAGAGACATGCATTTTCAGCGATAATCTTGGTGAGTCTTCTGTCAGAAGTATGCAGAATCATCGAGATCCCTCTTTTCGAGCTAGTTAATGCGAGAAACACGTTTTCTGGGGTTTTCACCAGTCCACAGTTCGTTGGATATGCAGAACAGGAGATATCTTGGTTTTCGTGGGGTTTCTAGCTGAGATATGCATTTTTTACGATAATCTTGGTGAGACTTCTGTCCGAAGTATGCAGAATCATCGAGATCGCTCTTTTCGAGCTATTTATTGCGAGAAACACGTTATCTGGTTTTTTCACCACTACACAGTGCCTTTGATATGCAGTACCAGCGATATCTTGGTTTTCGTGGGGTTTCAAGCTGAGATATGCATTTTTTACGATAATCTTGGTGAGACTTCTGTCCGAAGTATGCTTAATCATCGAGATCGCTCTATTCGAGCTATTTAATGTGAGAAACACGTTATCTGGTGTTTCCAGCACTCCACAGTGCGTTTTATATGCAGAACCAGCGATATCTTGGCTTTCGTGGGGTTTCAAGCTGAGATATGCATTGTCTGCGATAATCAAGGTGAGACTTCTGTCCGAAGTATGCAGATTCATCGAGATCGTACTTTTCGAGCCATTTTAAGCGAGAAACACGTTTTCTGGGGTTTTCACCACTCCACAGTTCGTTGGATATGCAGAACAGGTGATATCTTGGTTTTCGAGGGGTTTCAAGCTGAGATATGCATTTGCTGCGATAAACTTGGAGAGACTTCTGTCCGAAGTATGCTGAATCATCGAGATCGCACTTTTCGAGCTAGTTAATGCGAGAAAAACCTTATCTGGTGTTTTCACCACCCCACAGTGCGTTTGATATGCAGAACCGGCGATATCTGGGTTTTCGTGGGGTTTCAAGCTGAGATATGCATTTTCTGCAATAATCTTGGTGAGACCTCTGACCGAAGTATGCAGAAACATCGAGATCGCTCTTTTCGACCTATTTAATGCGAGAAACACGTTATCTGGTGTTTTCACCACTCCACAGTGCGTTTGATATGCAGAACCAGCGATATCTTGGTTTTCGTGGGGGTTCAATCTGAGATATGCACATTCTATGATAATCTTGGTGAGACTTCTGTCAGAAGTATGCAGAATCATCGGCATCTCCCTTTTCGACCTATTTAATGCGAGAAACACGTTCTCTGGTTGTTTTCACCACTCCAGAGTGCGTTTGATATGCAGAACCGGCGATATCTTGATTTTCGTGGTGTTTCCAGCTGAGATATGCATTTTCTGCGATAATCTTGGTGAGACTTCTGTCAGACGTATGCAGAATCATCGGCATCTCCCTTTTCGACCTATTTAATGCGAGAAACACGTTCTCTGGTTGTTTTCACCACTCCACAGTGGGTTTGATATGCAGAACCGGCGACATCTTGATTTTCGTGAGGTTTCAAGCTGAGATATGCATTTTCAGCGATAATCTTGGTGAGTCTTCTGTCAGAAGTATGCAGAATCATCGAGGTCCCTCTTTTCGAGCTAGTTAATGCGAGAAACACGTTATCGGGTGTTTTCACCACTCCACAGTGCGTTTGATATGCGGAACCAGCGACATCTTGGATTTCGTCGGGTTTCAAGCTGAGACATGCATTTTCTCCGATAATCTTGGTGAGTCTTCTGTCAGAAGTATGCAGAATCATCGAGGTCCCTCTTTTCGAGCTAGTTAATGCGAGAAACACGTTATCGGGTGTTTTCACCACTCCACAGTGCGTTTGATATGCAGAACCGGCGACATCTTGGCTGTCGTAGGGTATCAAGCTGAGATATGCATTTTCTACCATAATCTTGGTGAGAGTTCTGTCAGAAGTATGCAGAATCATCGGGATCGCTATTTTCGAGCTATTTAATGCGAGAAACACGTTTTCTGGGGTTTTCACCACTCCACAGTTCGTTGGATATGCAGAACAGGAGATATCTTGGTTTTCGTAGGGTTTCTAGCAGAGACATGCATTTTCTGCGATAATCTTGGTGAGTCTTCTGTCAGAAGTATGCAGAATCATCGAGATCCCTCTTTTCGAGCTAGTTAATGCGAGAAACACGTTTTCTGGGGTTTTCACCACTCCACAGTTCGTTGGATATGCAGAACAGGAGATATCTTGGTTTTCGTGGGGTTTCTAGCAGAGATATGCATTTTCTGCGATAATCATGGTGAGACTTCTGTTAGAAGTATGCAGAATCATCGAGATCGCACTTTTCAATCAATTTAATGCGAGAAACACGTTGTCTGGTGTTTTCACCACTCCACAGTTGGTTTGATATGCAGAACAGGCGATGTTTGGTTTTCGTCGGGTTTCAAGCTGAGATATGCATTTTCTGCGATAATCTTGGTGAGACTTCAGTCAGAAATATGCAGAATCTTCTAGATCGCTCTTTTCGAGCTATTTAATGCGAAAAAACAAGTTTTCTGGTGTTTTCACCACTCCACAGTTCGTTGGATATGCAGAACAGGAGATATCTTGGTTTTCGTGGGGTTTCTAGCAGAGACATGCATTTTCAGCGATAATCTTGGTGAGTCTTCTGTCAGAAGTATGCAGAATCATCGAGATCCCTCTTTTCGAGCTAGTTAATGCGAGAAACACGTTATCTGGTTTTTTCACCACTACACAGTGCCTTTGATATGCAGTACCAGCGATATCTTGGTTTTCGTGGGGTTTCAAGCTGAGATATGCATTTTTTACGATAATCTTGGTGAGACTTCTTTCCGAAGTATGCTTAATCATCGAGATCGCTCTATTCGAGTTATTTAATGTGAGAAACACGTTATCTGGTGTTTCCAGCACTCCACAGTGCGTTTTATATGCAGAACCAGCGATATCTTGGCTTTCGTGGGGTTTGAAGCTGAGATATGCATTGTCTGCGATAATCTAGGTGAGACTTCTGTCCGAAGTATGCAGATTCATCGAGATCGTACTTTTCGAACTATTTTATGCGAGAAACACGTTTTCTGGGGTTTTCACCACTCCACAGTTCGTTGGATATGCAGAACAGGTGATATCTTGGTTTTCGAGGGGTATCAAGCTGAGATATGCATTTTCTGCGATAATCTTGGTGAGACTTCTGTCAGACGTATGCAGAATCATCGGCATCTCCCTTTTCGACCTATTTAATGCGAGAAACACGTTCTCTGGTTGTTTTCACCACTCCACAGTGGGTTTGATATGCAGAACCGGCGACATCTTGATTTTCGTGAGGTTTCAAGCTGAGATATGCATTTTCAGCGATAATCTTGGTGAGTCTTTTGTCAGAAGTATGCAGAATCTTCGAGATCGCTCTTTTCGAGCAACTTAATGCGAGAAACACGATATCTGGTTGTTTTCACCACTCCACAGTGCGTTTGATATGCAGAACGGGCGACATCTTGATTTTCGTGGTGTTTCCAGCTGAGATATGCATTGTCTGCGATAATCTAGGTGAGACTTCTGTCCGAAGTATGCAGATTCATCGAGATCGTACTTTTCGAGCTATTTTATGCGAGAAACACGTTTTCTGGGGTTTTCACCACTCCACAGTTCGTTGGATATGCAGAACAGGTGATATCTTGGTTTTCGAGGGGTATCAAGCTGAGATATGCATTTTCTGCGATAATCTTGGTGAGACTTCTGTCAGACGTATGCAGAATCATCGGCATCTCCCTTTTCGACCTATTTAATGCGAGAAACACGTTCTCTGGTTGTTTTCACCACTCCACAGTGGGTTTGATATGCAGAACCGGCGACATCTTGATTTTCGTGAGGTTTCAAGCTGAGATATGCATTTTCAGCGATAATCTTGGTGAGTCTTTTGTCAGAAGTATGCAGAATCTTCGAGATCGCTCTTTTCGAGCAACTTAATGCGAGAAACACGATATCTGGTTGTTTTCACCACTCCACAGTGCGTTTGATATGCAGAACGGGCGACATCTTGATTTTCGTGGTGTTTCCAGCTGAGATATGCATTTTCTGCGATAATCTTGGTGAGTCTTCTGTCAGAAGTATGCAGAATCATCGAGATCCCTCTTTTCGAGCTATTCAATGCGAGAAACACGTTAATTGGTGTTTTCACCACTCCACAGTGCGTTTGATATGCGGAACCAGCGACATCTTGGATTTCGTCGGGTTTCAAGCTGCGACATGCATTTTCTGCGATAATCTTGGTGAGTCTTCTGTCAGAAGTATGCAGAATCATCGAGGTCCCTCTTTTCGAGCTAGTTAATGCGAGAAACACGTTATCTGGTGTTTTCACCACTCCACAGTGCGTTTGATATGCAGAACCGGCGACATCTTGGCTGTCGTAGGGTATCAAGCTGAGATATGCATTTTCTACCATAATCTTGGTGAGAGTTCTGTCAGAAGTATGCAGAATCATCGGGATCGCTATTTTCGAGCTATTTAATGCGAGAAACACGTTTTCTGGGGTTTTCACCACTCCACAGTTCGTTGGATATGCAGAACAGGTGATATCTTGGTTTTCGAGGGGTTTCAAGCTGAGATATGCATTTTCTGCGATAATCTTGGTGAGACTTCTGTCAGACGTATGCAGAATCATCGGCATCTCCCTTTTCGACCTATTTAATGCGAGAAACACGTTCTCTGGTTGTTTTCACCACTCCACAGTGGGTTTGATATGCAGAACCGGCGACATCTTGATTTTCGTGAGGTTTCAAGCTGAGATATGCATTTTCAGCGATAATCTTGGTGAGTCTTTTGTCAGAAGTATGCAGAATCTTCGAGATCGCTCTTTTCGAGCAACTTAATGCGAGAAACAGGTTATCGGGTGTTTTCACCACTCCACAGTGCGTTTGATATGCAGAACCGGCGACATCTTGGCTGTCGTAGGGTATCAAGCTGAGATATGCATTTTCTACCATAATCTTGGTGAGAGTTCTGTCAGAAGTATGCAGAATCATCGAGATCCCTCTTTTCGAGCTAGTTAATGCGAGAAACACGTTTTCTGGGGTTTTCACCACTCCACAGTTCGTTGGATATGCAGAACCGGCGACATCTTGGCTGTCGTAGGGTATCAAGCTGAGATATGCATTTTCTACCATAATCTTGGTGAGAGTTCTGTCAGAAGTATGCAGAATCATCGGGATCGCTATTTTCGAGCTATTTAATGCGAGAAACACGTTTTCTGGGGTTTTCACCACTCCACAGTTCGTTGGATATGCAGAACAGGAGATATCTTGGTTTTCGTAGGGTTTCTAGCAGAGACATGCATTTTCTGCGATAATCTTGGTGAGTCTTCTGTCAGAAGTATGCAGAATCATCGAGATCACTCTTTTCGAGCTATTTAATGCGAGAAACACGTTAATTGGTGTTTTCACCACTCCACAGTGCGTTTGATATGCGGAACCAGCGACATCTTGGATTTCGTCGGGTTTCAAGCTGAGACATGCATTTTCTGCGATAATCTTGGTGAGTCTTCTGTCAGAAGTATGCAGAATCATCGAGGTCCCTCTTTTCGAGCAAGTTAATGCGAGAAACACGTTATCTGGTGTTTTCACCACTCCACAGTGCGTTTGATATGCAGAACCAGCGATATCTTGGCTTTCGTGGGGTTTCAAGCTGAGATATGCATTG
Source organism: Anthophora plumipes (assembly GCA_951804975.1). Lineage (NCBI taxonomy): Eukaryota > Metazoa > Arthropoda > Insecta > Hymenoptera > Apidae > Anthophora > Anthophora plumipes. The sequence goes on along the minus strand of CATORF010000886.1, from coordinate 117,922 downwards.
TCTGCGATAATCTAGGTGAGACTTCTGTCCGAAGTATGCAGAATCATCGAGATCGCTCTTTTCGAGCTATTTAATGCGAGAAACACGTTAATTGGTGTTTTCACCACTCCACAGTGCGTTTGATATGCGGAACCAGCGACATCTTGGATTTCGTCGGGTTTCAAGCTGAGACATGCATTTTCTGCGATAATCTTGGTGAGTCTTCTGTCAGAAGTATGCAGAATCATCGAGGTCCCTCTTTTCGAGCAAGTTAATGCGAGAAACACGTTATCTGGTGTTTTCACCACTCCACAGTGCGTTTGATATGCAGAACCGGCGACATCTTGGCTGTCGTAGGGTATCAAGCTGAGATATGCATTTTTTACCATAATCTTGGTGAGAGTTCTGTCAGAAGTATGCAGAATCATCGGGATCGCTATTTTCGAGCTATTTAATGCGAGAAACACGTTTTCTGGGGTTTTCACCACTCCACAGTTCGTTGGATATGCAGAACAGGAGATATCTTCGTTTTCGTAGGGTTTCTAGCAGAGACATGCATTTTCTGCGATAATCTTGGTGAGTCTTCTGTCAGAAGTATGCAGAATCATCGAGATCCCTCTTTTCGAGCTAGTTAATGCGAGAAACACGTTTTCTGGGGTTTTCACCACTCCACAGTTCGTTGGATATGCAGAACAGGAGATATCTTGGTTTTCGTGGGGTTTCTAGCAGAGATATGCATTTTCTGCGATAATCATGGTGAGACTTCTGTTAGAAGTATGCAGAATCATCGAGATCGCACTTTTCAATCAATTTAATGCGAGAAACACGTTGTCTGGTGTTTTCACCACTCCACAGTTGGTTTGATATGCAGAACAGGCGATGTTTGGTTTTCGTCGGGTTTCAAGCTGAGATATGCATTTTCTGCGATAATCTTGGTGAGACTTCAGTCAGAAATATGCAGAATCTTCTAGATCGCTCTTTTCGAGCTATTTAATGCGAAAAAACAAGTTTTCTGGTGTTTTCACCACTCCACAGTTCGTTGGATATGCAGAACAGGAGATATCTTGGTTTTCGTGGGGTTTCTAGCAGAGACATGCATTTTCAGCGATAATCTTGGTGAGTCTTCTGTCAGAAGTATGCAGAATCATCGAGATCCCTCTTTTCGAGCTAGTTAATGCGAGAAACACGTTTTCTGGGGTTTTCACCAGTCCACAGTTCGTTGGATATGCAGAACAGGAGATATCTTGGTTTTCGTGGGGTTTCTAGCTGAGATATGCATTTTTTACGATAATCTTGGTGAGACTTCTGTCCGAAGTATGCAGAATCATCGAGATCGCTCTTTTCGAGCTATTTATTGCGAGAAACACGTTATCTGGTTTTTTCACCACTACACAGTGCCTTTGATATGCAGTACCAGCGATATCTTGGTTTTCGTGGGGTTTCAAGCTGAGATATGCATTTTTTACGATAATCTTGGTGAGACTTCTGTCCGAAGTATGCTTAATCATCGAGATCGCTCTATTCGAGCTATTTAATGTGAGAAACACGTTATCTGGTGTTTCCAGCACTCCACAGTGCGTTTTATATGCAGAACCAGCGATATCTTGGCTTTCGTGGGGTTTCAAGCTGAAATATGCATTGTCTGCGATAATCTAGGTGAGACTTCTGTCCGAAGTATGCAGAATCATCGAGATCGCTCTTTTCGAGCTATTTATTGCGAGAAACACGTTATCTGGTTTTTTCACCACTACACAGTGCCTTTGATATGCAGTACCAGCGATATCTTGGTTTTCGTGGGGTTTCAAGCTGAGATATGCATTTTTTACGATAATCTTGGTGAGACTTCTGTCCGAAGTATGCTTAATCATCGAGATCGCTCTATTCGAGCTATTTAATGTGAGAAACACGTTATCTGGTGTTTCCAGCACTCCACAGTGCGTTTTATATGCAGAACCAGCGATATCTTGGCTTTCGTGGGGTTTCAAGCTGAGATATGCATTGTCTGCGATAATCAAGGTGAGACTTCTGTCCGAAGTATGCAGATTCATCGAGATCGTACTTTTCGAGCCATTTTAAGCGAGAAACACGTTTTCTGGGGTTTTCACCACTCCACAGTTCGTTGGATATGCAGAACAGGTGATATCTTGGTTTTCGAGGGGTTTCAAGCTGAGATATGCATTTGCTGCGATAAACTTGGAGAGACTTCTGTCCGAAGTATGCTGAATTATCGAGATCGCACTTTTCGAGCTAGTTAATGCGAGAAAAACCTTATCTGGTGTTTTCACCACCCCACAGTGCGTTTGATATGCAGAACCGGCGATATCTGGGTTTTCGTGGGGTTTCAAGCTGAGATATGCATTTTCTGCAATAATCTTGGTGAGACCTCTGACCGAAGTATGCAGAAACATCGAGATCGCTCTTTTCGACCTATTTAATGCGAGAAACACGTTATCTGGTGTTTTCACCACTCCACAGTGCGTTTGATATGCAGAACCAGCGATATCTTGGTTTTCGTGGGGGTTCAATCTGAGATATGCACATTCTATGATAATCTTGGTGAGACTTCTGTCAGAAGTATGCAGAATCATCGGCATCTCCCTTTTCGACCTATTTAATGCGAGAAACACGTTCTCTGGTTGTTTTCACCACTCCACAGTGGGTTTGATATGCAGAACCGGCGACATCTTGATTTTCGTGAGGTTTCAAGCTGAGATATGCATTTTCAGCGATAATCTTGGTGAGTCTTCTGTCAGAAGTATGCAGAATCATCGAGGTCCCTCTTTTCGAGCTAGTTAATGCGAGATACACGTTATCGGGTGTTTTCACCACTCCACAGTGCGTTTGATATGCGGAACCAGCGACATCTTGGATTTCGTCGGGTTTCAAGCTGAGACATGCATTTTCTCCGATAATCTTGGTGAGTCTTCTGTCAGAAGTATGCAGAATCATCGAGGTCCCTCTTTTCGAGCTAGTTAATGCGAGAAACACGTTATCGGGTGTTTTCACCACTCCACAGTGCGTTTGATATGCAGAACCGGCGACATCTTGGCTGTCGTAGGGTATCAAGCTGAGATATGCATTTTCTACCATAATCTTGGTGAGAGTTCTGTCAGAAGTATGCAGAATCATCGGGATCGCTATTTTCGAGCTATTTAATGCGAGAAACACGTTTTCTGGGGTTTTCACCACTCCACAGTTCGTTGGATATGCAGAACAGGAGATATCTTGGTTTTCGTAGGGTTTCTAGCAGAGACATGCATTTTCTGCGATAATCTTGGTGAGTCTTCTGTCAGAAGTATGCAGAATCATCGAGATCCCTCTTTTCGAGCTAGTTAATGCGAGAAACACGTTTTCTGGGGTTTTCACCACTCCACAGTTCGTTGGATATGCAGAACAGGAGATATCTTGGTTTTCGTGGGGTTTCTAGCAGAGATATGCATTTTCTGCGATAATCATGGTGAGACTTCTGTTAGAAGTATGCAGAATCATCGAGATCGCACTTTTCAATCAATTTAATGCGAGAAACACGTTGTCTGGTGTTTTCACCACTCCACAGTTGGTTTGATATGCAGAACAGGCGATGTTTGGTTTTCGTCGGGTTTCAAGCTGAGATATGCATTTTCTGCGATAATCTTGGTGAGACTTCAGTCAGAAATATGCAGAATCTTCTAGATCGCTCTTTTCGAGCTATTTAATGCGAAAAAACAAGTTTTCTGGTGATTTCACCACTCCACAGTTCGTTGGATATGCAGAACAGGAGATATCTTGGTTTTCGTGGGGTTTCTAGCAGAGACATGCATTTTCAGCGATAATCTTGGTGAGTCTTCTGTCAGAAGTATGCAGAATCATCGAGATCCCTCTTTTCGAGCTAGTTAATGCGAGAAACACGTTATCTGGTTTTTTCACCACTACACAGTGCCTTTGATATGCAGTACCAGCGATATCTTGGTTTTCGTGGGGTTTCAAGCTGAGATATGCATTTTTTACGATAATCTTGGTGAGACTTCTTTCCGAAGTATGCTTAATCATCGAGATCGCTCTATTCGAGTTATTTAATGTGAGAAACACGTTATCTGGTGTTTCCAGCACTCCACAGTGCGTTTTATATGCAGAACCAGCGATATCTTGGCTTTCGTGGGGTTTCAAGCTGAGATATGCATTGTCTGCGATAATCTAGGTGAGACTTCTGTCCGAAGTATGCAGATTCATCGAGATCGTACTTTTCGAACTATTTTATGCGAGAAACACGTTTTCTGGGGTTTTCACCACTCCACAGTTCGTTGGATATGCAGAACAGGTGATATCTTGGTTTTCGAGGGGTATCAAGCTGAGATATGCATTTTCTGCGATAATCTTGGTGAGACTTCTGTCAGACGTATGCAGAATCATCGGCATCTCCCTTTTCGACCTATTTAATGCGAGAAACACGTTCTCTGGTTGTTTTCACCACTCCACAGTGGGTTTGATATGCAGAACCGGCGACATCTTGATTTTCGTGAGGTTTCAAGCTGAGATATGCATTTTCAGCGATAATCTTGGTGAGTCTTTTGTCAGAAGTATGCAGAATCTTCGAGATCGCTCTTTTCGAGCAACTTAATGCGAGAAACACGATATCTGGTTGTTTTCACCACTCCACAGTGCGTTTGATATGCAGAACGGGCGACATCTTGATTTTCGTGGTGTTTCCAGCTGAGATATGCATTGTCTGCGATAATCTAGGTGAGACTTCTGTCCGAAGTATGCAGATTCATCGAGATCGTACTTTTCGAGCTATTTTATGCGAGAAACACGTTTTCTGGGGTTTTCACCACTCCACAGTTCGTTGGATATGCAGAACAGGTGATATCTTGGTTTTCGAGGGGTTTCAAGCTGAGATATGCATTTTCTGCGATAATCTTGGTGAGACTTCTGTCAGACGTATGCAGAATCATCGGCATCTCCCTTTTCGACCTATTTAATGCGAGAAACACGTTCTCTGGTTGTTTTCACCACTCCACAGTGGGTTTGATATGCAGAACCGGCGACATCTTGATTTTCGTGAGGTTTCAAGCTGAGATATGCATTTTCAGCGATAATCTTGGTGAGTCTTTTGTCAGAAGTATGCAGAATCTTCGAGATCGCTCTTTTCGAGCAACTTAATGCGAGAAACACGATATCTGGTTGTTTTCACCACTCCACAGTGCGTTTGATATGCAGAACGGGCGACATCTTGATTTTCGTGGTGTTTCCAGCTGAGATATGCATTTTCTGCGATAATCTTGGTGAGTCTTCTGTCAGAAGTATGCAGAATCATCGAGATCCCTCTTTTCGAGCTATTCAATGCGAGAAACACGTTAATTGGTGTTTTCACCACTCCACAGTGCGTTTGATATGCGGAACCAGCGACATCTTGGATTTCGTCGGGTTTCAAGCTGCGACATGCATTTTCTGCGATAATCTTGGTGAGTCTTCTGTCAGAAGTATGCAGAATCATCGAGGTCCCTCTTTTCGAGCTAGTTAATGCGAGAAACACGTTATCTGGTGTTTTCACCACTCCACAGTGCGTTTCATATGCAGAACCGGCGACATCTTGGCTGTCGTAGGGTATCAAGCTGAGATATGCATTTTCTACCATAATCTTGGTGAGAGTTCTGTCAGAAGTATGCAGAATCATCGGGATCGCTATTTTCGAGCTATTTAATGCGAGAAACACGTTTTCTGGGGTTTTCACCACTCCACAGTTCGTTGGATATGCAGAACAGGAGATATCTTGGTTTTCGTAGGGTTTCTAGCAGAGACATGCATTTTCTGCGATAATCTTGGTGAGTCTTCTGTCAGAAGTATGCAGAATCATCGAGATCCCTCTTTTCGAGCTAGTTAATGCGAGGAACACGTTTTCTGGGGTTTTCACCACTCCACAGTTCGTTGGATATGCAGAACAGGAGATAACTTGGTTTTCGTGGGGTTTCTAGCAGAGATATGCATTTTCTGCGATAATCATGGTGAGACTTCTGTTAGAAGTATGCAGAACCATCGAGATCGCACTTTTCAATCAATTTAATGCGAGAAACACGTTGTCTGGTGTTTTCACCACTCCACAGTTGGTTTGATATGCAGAACAGGAGATGTTTGGTTTTCGTCGGGTTTCAAGCTGAGATATGCATTTTCTGCGATAATCTTGGTGAGACTTCAGTCAGAAATATGCAGAATCTTCTAGATCGCTCTTTTCGAGCTATTTAATGCGAAAAAACAAGTTTTCTGGTGTTTTCACCACTCCACAGTTCGTTGGATATGCAGAACAGGAGATATCTTGGTTTTCGTGGGGTTTCTAGCAGAGACATGCATTTTCTGCGATAATCTTGGTGAGTCTTCTGTCAGAAGTATGCAGAATCATCGAGATCCCTCTTTTCGAGCTAGTTAATGCGAGAAACACGTTTTCTGGGGTTTTCACCACTCCACAGTTCGTTGGATATGCAGAACAGGTGATATCTTGGGTTTCGAGGGGTTTCAAGCTGAGATATGCATTTTCTGCGATAAACTTGGAGAGACTTCTGTCCGAAGTATGCTGAATCATCGAGATCGCACTTTTCGAGCTAGTTAATGCGAGAAAAACCTTATCTGGTGTTTTCACCACTCCACAGTGCGTTTGATATGCAGTACCAGCGATATCTTGGTTTTCGTGGGGTTTCAAGCTGAGATATGCATTTTTTACGATAATCTTGGTGAGACATCTGTCCGAAGTATGCAGAATCATCGAGATCGCTCTATTCGAACTATTTAATGCGACAAAACGTTATCTGGTGTTTTCAGCACTCCACAGTGCGTTTGATATGCAGAACCAGCGATATCTAGGTTTTCGTGGGGTTTCAAGCTGAGATATGCAATTTCTGCGATAATCTTGGTGAAACTTCTGTCCGAAGTATGCTTAATCATCGAGATCGCTCTATTCGAGCTATTTAATGTGAGAAACACGTTATCTGGTGTTTCCAGCACTCAATACTGCGTTTAATATGCAGAACCAGCGATATCTAGGTTTTCGTGGGGTTTCAAGCTGAGATATGCAATTTTTACGATAATCTTGGTGAGACTTCTGTCCGAAGTATGCTTAATCATCGAGATCGCTCATTTCGAGCTATTTAATGCGAGAAACACGTTATCTGGTGCTTTCACCACTCCACAGTGCGTATGATGTGCAGAACCGACGATATCCTGGTTTTCGTGTGGTTTCAAGCTCAGATATGCATTTTCTGCGATAATCTTGGTGAGACTTCAGTCAGAAGTATGCAGAATCATCTAGATCGCTCTTTTCGAGCTATTTAATGCGAAAAAACAAGTTTTCTGGTGTTTTTACCACTCCACAGTGCGTTTGATATGCAGAACCAGCGATATCTTGGCTTTGGTTGGGTTTCAAGCTGAGATATGCATTTTTTACGATAATCTTGGTGAGACTTCTGTCCGAAGTATGCAGATTCATCGCGATCGCTCTTTTCGAGCTGTTTAATGCGAGAAACACGTTATCTGGTGTTTTCACCAGTCCACAGTGCGTTTGATATGCAGAACCAGCGATATCTTGGTTTTCGTGGGGTTTCAAGCTGAGATATGCATTTTCAGCGATAATCTTGGTGAGACTTCTGTGCGAAGTATGCAGAAACATCGAGATCGCTCTTTTCGACCTATTTAATGCGAGAAACACGTTATCTGGTGTTTTCACCACTCCACAGTGCGTTTGATATGCAGAACCAGCGATATCTTGGTTTTCGTGGGGTTTCAAGCTGAGATATGCATTCTCTGCGATAATCTTGGCGAGACTTCTGTCCGAAGTGTGCAGAATCATCGAGATCGCTCTTTTCGAGCTATGTAATGCGAGAAACACGTTTTCTGGGGTTTTCACCACACCACAGTTCGTTGGATATGCAGAACAGGTGATATCTTGGTTTTCAAGGGGTTTCAAGCAGAGATATGCATTTTCTGCGATAAACTTGGAGAGACTTCTGTCCGAAGTATGCTGAATCATCGAGATAGCACCTTTCGAGCTAGTTAATGCGAGAAAAAACTTATCTGGTGTTTTCACCACTCCACAGTGCGTTTGATATGCAGAACCGGCGATATCTGGGTTTTCGTGGTGTTTCAAGATGAGATATGCATTGTCTGCGATAATCTTGGTGAGACTTCTGTCCGAAGTATGCAGAAACATCGAGATCGCTCTTTTCGACCTATTTAATGCGAGAAACACGTTATCTGGTGTTTTCACCACTCCACAGTGCGTTTGATATGCAGAACCAGCGATATCTTGGTTTTCGTGGGGTTTCAAGCTGAGATATGCATTTTTTACGATAATCATGGTGAGACTTCTGTCAGAAGTATGCAGAATCATCGAGATCGCACTTTTCGAGCTATTTAATGCGAGAAACACGATATCTGGTGTTTTCAGCACTCCACAGTGCGTATGAAATGCAGAACCGGCGATATCTTGGTTTTCGTGGGGTTTCAAGCTGAGATATGCATTGTCTGCGATAATCTTGGTGAGACTTCAGTCCGAAGTGTGCAGAATCATCGAGATCGCTCTTTTCGAGCTATTTAATGCGAGAAACACGTTTTCTGGGGTTTTCACCACACCACAGTTCGTTGGATATGCAGAACAGGTGATATCTTGGTTTTCGAGGGGTTTGAAGCTGAGATATGCATCTTCTGCGATAAACTTGGAGAGACTTCTGTCCGAAGTATGCTGAATCATCGAGATCGCTCTTTTCGAGCTATTTAATGCGAGAAACACGTTTTCTGGGGTTTTCACCACACCACAGTTCGTTGGATATGCAGAACAGGTGATATCTTGGTTTTCGAGGGGTTTCAAGCTGAGATATGCATCTTCTGCGATAAACTTGGAGAGACTTCTGTCCGAAGTATGCTGAATCATCGAGATCGCACTTTTCGAGATATTTAATGCGAGAAACACGATATCTGGTGTTTTCAGCACTCCACAGTGCGTGTGATATGCAGAACCGGCGATATCTTGGTTTTCGTGGGGTTTCAAGCTGAAATATGCATTGTCTGCGATAATCTTGGTGAGACTTCTGTCCGAAGTATGCAGAAACATCGAGATCGCTCTTTTCGACCTATTTAATGCGAGAAACACGTTTTGCGGGGTTTTCACCACTCCACAGTGCGTTTGATATGCAGAACCAGCGATATCTTGGTTTTCGTGGGGTTTCAAGCTGAGATATGCATTTTTTACGATAATCATGGTGAGACTTCTGTCCGAAGTATGCTGAATCATCGATATCGCACTTTTCGAGCTAGTTAATGCGAGAAAAACCTTATCTGGTGTTTTCACTACCCCACAGTGCGTTTGATATGCAGAACCGGCGATATCTGGGTTTTCGTGGGGTTTCAAGCTGAGATATGCATTTTCTGCGATAATCTTGGTGAGACCTCTGTCCGAAGTATGCAGAAACATCGAGATCGCTCTTTTCGACCTATTTAATGCGAGAAACACGTTATCTTGTGACTTCACCACTCCACAGTGCGACTGAAATGCAGAACCAGCGATATCTTGGTTTTCGTGGGGTTTCAAGCTGAGATATGCATTTTTTACGATAATCATGGTGAGACTTCTTTCCGAAGTATGCAGAATCATCGAGATGGCTCTAGTCGAGCTATTTAATGCGACAAAACGTTATCTGGTGTTTTCAGCACTCCACAGTGCGTTTGATATGCAGAACCAGCGATATCTCAGTTTTCGTGGGGTTTCAAGCTGAGATATGCACTTTTTACGATAATCTTGGTGAGACTTCTGTCCGAAGTATGCTTAATCATCGAGATCGCTCTATTCGAGCTATTTAATGTGAGAAACACGTTATCTGGTGTTTCCAGCACTCAATACTGCGTTTAATATGCAGAACCAGCGATATCTAGGTTTTCGTGGGGTTTCAAGCTGAGATATGCAATTTTTACGATAATCTTGGTGAGACTTCTGTCCGAAGTATGCTTAATCATCGAGATCGCTCGTTTCGAGCTATTTAATGCGAGAAACACGTTATCTGGTGCTTTCACCACTCCACAGTGCGTATGATGTGCAGAACCGACGATATCCTGGTTTTCGTGTGGTTTCAAGCTCAGATATGCATTTTCTGCGATAATCTTGGTGCGACTTCAGTCAGAAGTATGCAGAATCATCTAGATCGCTCTTTTCGAGCTATTTAATGCGAAAAAACAAGTTTTCTGGTGTTTTCAACATTCCACAGTGCGTTTGATATGCAGAACCGGCGATATCTTGATTTTCGTGGTGTTTCCAGCTGAGATATGCATTTTCTGCGATAATCTAGGTGAGTCTTCTGCCAGAAGTAAGCAGAATCATCTAGATCGCTCTTTTCGAGCTATTTAATGCGAGAAAGACGTTATCTGGTTGTTTTCACCACTCTACAGTGCGTTTGATATGCAGAACCGGCGACGTCTTGATTTTCGTGAGGTTTCAAGCTGAGATATGCATTTTCTGCGATAATCTTGGTGAGACTTCAGTCAGAAGTATGCAGAATCAGCTAGATCGCTCTTTTCGAGCTATTTAATGCGAAAAAACAAGTTTTCTGGTGTTTTCAACATTCCACAGTGCGTTTGATATGCAGAACCGGCGATATCTTGATTTTCGTGGTGTTTCCAGCTGAGATATGCATTTTCTGCGATAATCTTGGTGAGTCTTCGGTCAGAAGTATGCAGAACCATCTAGATCTCTCTTCTCGAGCTATTTAATGCGAGAAACACGTTTTCTTGTGTTTTCACCACCCCACAGTGCGTTTGATATGCAGAACCGGAGATATCTTGGTTTTCGTGGGGTTTGTAGCTGAGATATGCATTTTCTGCGATGATCTTGGTGAGTCTTCTGTCAGAAGTATGCAGAATCATCTAGATCGCTCTTTTCGAGCTATTTAATGCGAGAAACACGTTTTCTTGTGTTTTCACCACCCCACAGTGCGTTTGATATGCAGAACCGGAGATATCTTGGTTTTCGTGGGGTTTGTAGCTGAGATATGCATTTTCTGCGATAATCTTGGTGAGTCTTCTGTCAGAAGTATGCAGAATCATCTAGATCGCTCTGTTCGAGCTATTTAATGCGAGAAACACGTTTTCTTGTGTTTTCAACACTCCACAGTTCGTTTGATATGCAGAACCGGCGATATCTTGATTTTCGTGGTTTTTCCTGCTGAGATATGCATTTTCAGCGATAATCTTGGTGAGTCTTCTGTCAGAAGTATGCAGAATCATCTAGATCGCTCTGTTCGAGCTATTTAATGCGAGAAACACGTTTTCTTGTGTTTTCAACACTCCACAGTTCGTTTGATATGCAGAACCGGCGATATCTTGATTTTCGTGGTGTGTCCAGCTGAGATATGCATTTTCTGCGATAATCTTGGTGAGTCTTCTGTCAGAAGTATGCAGAATCTTCGAGATCGCTCATTTCGAGCGAGTTAATGCTAGAAACACGTTATCTGGTGTTTTCACCACTCCACAGTTCGTTGTATATGCAGAACAGGAGATATCTTGGTTTTCGTGGGGTTTCTAGCAGAGATATGCATTATCTGCGATAATCATGGTGAGACTTCTGTTAGAAGTATGCAGAATCATCGAGATCGCACTTTTCGATCTATTTAATGCGAGAAACACGTTGTCTGGTTTTTTCACCACTCCACAGTTGGTTTGATATGCAGAACCGGCGATGTTTGGTTTTCGTCGGGTTTCAAGCTGAGCTATGCATTTTCTGCGATAATCTTTATGAGACTTCAGTCAGAGGTATGCAGAATCTACGAGATCGCTCATTTCGAGCTAGTTAATGCGAGAAACACGTTATCTGGTGTTTTCACCACTCCACAGTTCGTTGTATATGCAGAACAGGAGATATCTTGGTTTTCGTGGGGTTTCAAGCTGAGATATGCATTTTCTGCGGCAATCTTGGTGAGACTTCAGTCAGAAGTATGCAGAATAATCGAGATCGCTCTTTTCGAGCTACTTAATGCGAGAAACACGTTATCTGGTGTTTTCGGCACTCCACAGTGCGTTTGACATGCAGAACCGGAGATATCTTGGTTACGGTCGGGATTCGAGCTGAGATATGCATTTTCTACGATAATCTTGGCGAGACTTCTGTCAGAAGTATGCAGAATCATCGGGATCGCACTTTTCGAGCTATTTAATGCGAGAAACACGTTATCTGGTGTTTTCACCACTCCACAGTGCGTTTGATATGCAGAACCGGCGACATCTTGGCTTTCGTCGGGGTTCAAGCTGAGATATGCATTTTCTGCGATAATCTTGGTGAGTCTTCTGTCAGAAGTATGCAGAACCATCTAGATCTCTCTTTTCGAGCTATTTAATGCGAGAAACACGTTTTCTTGTGTTTTCACCACCCCACAGTGCGTTTGATATGCAGAACCGGAGATATCTTGGTTTTCGTGGGGTTTGTAGCTGAGATATGCATTTTCTGCGATAATCTTGGTGAGTCTTCTGTCAGAAGTATGCAGAATCATCTAGATCGCTCTTTTCGAGCTATTTAATGCGAGAAACACGTTATCTGGTGCTTTCACCACTCCACAGTGCGTATGATATGCAGAACCGACGATATCCTGGTTTTCGTGTGGTTTCAAGCTCAGATATGCATTTTCTGCGATAATCTTGGTGAGACTTCAGTCCGAAGTATGCAGAGTCATCTAGATCGCTCTTTTCGAGCTATTTAATGCGAAAAAACAAGGTTTCTGGTGTTTTCAACATTCCACAGTGCGTTTGATATGCAGAACCGGCGATATCTTGATTTTCGTGGTGTTTCCAGCTGAGATATGCATTTTCTGCGATAATCTAGGTGAGTCTTCTGCCAGAAGGATGCAGAATCATCTAGATCGCTCTTTTCGAGCTATTTAATGCGAGAAAGACGTTATCTGGTTGTTTTCACCACTCTACAGTGCGTTTGATATGCAGAACCGGCGACGTCTTGATTTTCGTGACGTTTCAAGCTGAGATATGCATTTTCTGCGATAATCTTGGTGAGACTTCAGTCAGAAGTATGCAGAATCATCTAGATCGCTCTTTTCGAGCTATTTAATGCGAAAAAACAAGTTTTCTGGTGTTTTCAACATTCCACAGTGCGTTTGATATGCAGAACCGGCGATATCTTGATTTTCGTGGTGTTTCCAGCTGAGATATGCATTATCTGCGATAATCATGGTGAGACTTCTGTTAGAAGTATGCAGAATCATCGAGATCGCACTTTTCGATCTATTTAATGCGAGAAACACGTTGTCTGGTGTTTTCACCACTCCACAGTTGGTTTGATATGCAGAACCGGCGATGTTTGGTTTTCGTGGGGTTTCAAGCCGAGATATGCATTTTTTACGATAATCTTGGTGAGACTTCTGTCCGAAGTATGCAGATTCATCGAGATCGCTCTTTTCGAGCTATTTAATGCGAGAAACACGTTATCTGGTGTTTTCACCACTCCACAGTGCGTTTGATATGCAGAACCAGCGATATCTCAGTTTTCGTGGGGTTTCAAGCTGAGATATACACTTTTTACGATAATCTTGGTGAGACTTCTGTCCGAAGTATGCTTAATCATCGAGATCGCTCTATTCGAGCTATTTAATGTGAGAAACACGTTATCTGGTGTTTCCAGCACTCAACACTGCGTTTAATATGCAGAACCAGCGATATCTAGGTTTTCGTGGGGTTTCAAGCTGAGATATGCAATTTCTGCGATAATCTTGGTGAGACATCTGTCCGAAGTATGCTTAATCATCGAGATCGCTCGTTTCGAGCTATTTAATGCGAGAAACACGTTATCTGGTGCTTTCACCACTCCACAGTGCGTATGATATGCAGAACCGACGATATCCTGGTTTTCGTGTGGTTTCAAGCTCAGATATGCATTTTCTGCGATAATCTTGGTGAGACTTCAGTCCGAAGTATGCAGAGTCATCTAGATCGCTCTTTTCGAGCTATTTAATGCGAAAAAACAAGGTTTCTGGTGTTTTCAACATTCCACAGTGCGTTTGATATGCAGAACCGGCGATATCTTGATTTTCGTGGTGTTTCCAGCTGAGATATGCATTTTCTGCGATAATCTAGGTGAGTCTTCTGCCAGAAGTATGCAGAATCATCTAGATCGCTCTTTTCGAGCTATTTAATGCGAGAAAGACGTTATCTGGTTGTTTTCACCACTCTACAGTGCGTTTGATATGCAGAACCGGCGACGTCTTGATTTTCGTGAGGTTTCAAGCTGAGATATGCATTTTCTGCGATAATCTTGGTGAGACTTCAGTCAGAAGTATGCAGAATCATCTAGATCGCTCTTTTCGAGCTATTTAATGCGAAAAAACAAGGTTTCTGGTGTTTTCAACATTCCACAGTGCGTTTGATATGCAGAACCGGCGATATCTTGATTTTCGTGGTGTTTCCAGCTGAGATATGCATTTTCTGCGATAATCTAGGTGAGTCTTCTGCCAGAAGTATGCAGAATCATCTAGATCGCTCTTTTCGAGCTATTTAATGCGAGAAAGACGTTATCTGGTTGTTTTCACCACTCTACAGTGCGTTTGATATGCAGAACCGGCGACGTCTTGATTTTCGTGAGGTTTCAAGCTGTGATATGCATTTTCTGCGATAATCTTGGTGAGACTTCAGTCAGAAGTATGCAGAATCATCTAGATCGCTCTTTTCGAGCTATTTAATGCGAAAAAACAAGTTTTCTGGTGTTTTCAACATTCCACAGTGCGTTTGATATGCAGAACCGGCGATATCTTGATTTTCGTGGTGTTTCCAGCTGAGATATGCATTTTCTGCGATAATCTTGGTGAGTCTTCTGTCAGAAGTATGCAGAATCACCGAGATCCCTCTTTTCGAGCTTTTTAATGCGAGATACACGTTATCTGGCTGTTTTCACCACTCCACAGTTCGTTTGATATGCAGAACCGGCGATATCTTGATTTTCGTGGTGTTTCCAGGTGAGATATGCATTTTCTGCGATAATCTAGGTGAGTCTTCTGTCAGAAGTATGCAGAATCATCGAGATCGCTCTTTTCGAGCTAGTTAATGCGAGAAAAACCTTGTCTGGTGTTTTTACCACTCCACAGTGCGTTTGATATGCAGAACCAGCGATATCTTGGCTTTCGTTGGGTTTCAAGCTGAGATATGCATTTTTTACGATAATCTTGGTGAGACTACTGTCCGAAGTATGCAGATTCATCGCGATCGCTCTTTTCGAGCTGTTTAATGCGAGAAACACGTTATCTGGTGTTTTCACCACTCCACAGTGCGTTTGATATGCAGTACCAGCGATATCTTGGTTTTCGTGGGGTTTCAAGCCGAGATATGCATTTTTTACGATAATCTTGGTGAGACTTCTGTCCGAAGTATGCAGATTCATCGATATCGCTCTTTTCGAGCTATTTAATGCGAGAAACACGTTATCTGGTGTTTTCACCACTCCACAGTGCGTTTGATATGTAGAGCCACCGACAAATTGGTTTTCGTGGAGTTTCCAGCTGAAATATGCATTTTCTGCGATAATCTTTGTGTTTCATCTATGAGAAGTATGCAGAATCATCCAGAACGCTCTTTTCGAGCTAGTTAATGCGAGTAACACGTTTTCTGGTGTTTTCACCACCCCACAGTGCGTTTGATATGCAGAACCGGCGACATCTTGGTTTTCGTCGGGTTTCAAGCTGAGATATGCATTTTCTGCGATAATATTGGTGAGACTTCTGTCCGAAGTATGCAGAACCATCGACATCGCTCTTTTCGAGCTATTTAATGCGAGAAATACGTTTTCTGGGGTTTTCACCACACCACAGTTCGTTTGATATGCAGCACCGGCGACATCTTTTTTTTCGACGGGTTTCAAGCTGAGATATGCATTTTCTGCGATAATATTGGTGAAACTTCTGTCCGAAGTATGCAGAATCATCTAGATCGCTCTTTTCGAGCTATTTAATGCGAGAAACACGTTTTCTGGTGTATTCACCACTCCACAGTGCGTTTGATATGCAGAACCAGCGATATCATGGCTTTCGTGGGGTTTCAAGCTGAGATATGGATTTTCTGCGATAAACTTCGTGATACTTCTGTCCGAAGTATGCAGAATCATCGACATCGCTCTTTTCGAGCTATTTAATGCGAGAAACACGTTATCTGGTGTTTTCACCACTCCACAGTGCGTTTGATATGCAGTACCAGCGATATCTTGGTTTTCGTGGGGTTTCAAGCTGAGATATGAATTTTTTAGGATAATCTTGGTGAGACTTCTGTCCGAAGTATGCAGAATCATCGAGATCGCTCTATTCGAGCTATTTAATGCGACAAAACGTTATCCGGTGTTTTCCCCACTCCACAGTGCGTATGATATGCAGAACCGAAGATATCTTGGTTTTCGTGGGGTTTCAAGCTCATATATGCATTTTCTGCGATAATCTTGGTGAGACTTCTGTTAGAAGTATGCAGAATCATCGAGATCGCTCTTTTCGAGCTATTTAATGCTACAAAACGTTATCCGGTGTTTCACCACTCCACAGTGCGTATGATATGCAGAACCGACGATATCTTGGTTTTCGTGGGGTTTCAAGCTGAGATATGAATTTTTTACGATAATCTTGGTGAGACTTCTGTCCGAAGTATGCAGAATCATCGAGATCGCTCCTTTCGAGCTATTTAATGCGAGAAACACGTTATCTGGTTGCTTTCACCACTCCACAGTGCGTTTGATATGCAGAACCAGAGATATCTTGGCTTTCGTGGGGTTTCAAGCTGAGATATGCATTTTCAGCGATAAGCTTGGTGAGACGTTTGTCCGAAGAATGCAGAAACATCGAGAGCGCTCTTTTCGAGCTATTTAATGCGAGAAACACGTTTTCTGGGGTTTTCACCACTCCACAGTTCGTTGGATATGCAGGACAGGAGATATCTTGGTTTTCGTGGGGTTTCTAGCAGAGATATGCATTTTCTGCGATAATCATGGTGAGACTTCTGTTAGAAGTATGCAGAATCATCGAGATCGCACTTTTCGATCTATTTAATGCGAGAAACACGTTGTCTGGTGTTTTCACCACTCCACAGTTGGTTTGATATGCAGAACCGGCGATGTTTGGTTTTCGTCGGGTTTCAAGTTGAGATATGCATTTTCTACGATACTCTTGGTGAAACGTCTGTCCGAAGTATGCAGAAACATCAAGAGCGCTCTTTTCGAGCTATTTAATGCGTGAAACACGTTTTCTGGAGTTTTCACCACACCACAGTTCGTTGGATGTGCAGAACCGGAGATATCTTGGTTTTCGGGGGGTTTCAAGCTGAGATATGCATTTTCTGCGATAATCCTGGTGAGACTTCTGTACGAAGTATGCAGAAACATCGAGAGCGCTCTTTTCGAGCTATTTAATGCGAGAAACACGTTTTCTGGGGTTTTCACCACACCACAGTTCGTTGGATATGCAGAACAGGAGATATCTTGGTTTGCGTGGGGTTTCAAGCAGAGATATGCATTGTCTGCGATTATCTCGGTGAGACTTCTGTTAGAAGTATGCAGAATCAGCGAGATCGCTCTTTTCGAGCTATTTAATGCGAGAAACACGTTATCTGGTGTTTTCACCACTCCACAGTGCGTATGATATGCAGAACCGGCGATATCTTGGTTTTCGTGGGGTTTCATGGTGAGATATGCATTATCTACGATAATCTTGGTGAGACTTCTGTCCGAAGTGTGCAGAATCGTCGAGATCGCACTTTTCAAGCTATTTAATGCGAGAAACACGTTATCTGGTGTTTTCATCACTCCACAGGGCGTTTGATATGCAGAACCAGCGATATCTTGGCTTTCGTGGGGTTTCAAGCTGAGATATGCATTTTCTGCGATAAGCTTGGTGAGACATTTGTCCGAAGTATGCAGAAACATCGGGAGCGCTCTTTTCGAGCTATTTAATGCGCGAAACACGTTTTCTGGGTTTTTCACCACTCCACAGTTCTTTGGATATGCAGAAGAGGAGATATCTTGGTTTGCGTGGGGTTTCAAGCAGAGATATGCATTTTCTGCGATAACCTTGGTGAGACTTCTGTTAGAAGTATGCAGAATCATCGAGATCGCTCTTTTCGAGCTATTTAATGCGAGAAACACGTTATCTGGGGCTTTCACCACTCCACAGTGCGTTTGATATGCAGAACCGGCGATATCTTGGTTTTCGTGGGGTTTCAAGCTGAGATATGCATTATCTGCGATAATCTTGGTGAGACTTCTGCCCGAAGTGTGCAGAATCATCGAGATCGCACTTTTCAAGCTATTTAATGCGAGAAACACGTTATCTGGTTGCTTTCACCACTCCACAGTGCGTTTGATATGCAGAACCGGCGATATCTTGGTTTTCGTGGGGTTTCAAGCTGAGATATGCATTTTTTACGATAATCTTGGTGAGACTTCTGTCCGAAGTATGCACAATCATCGAGATCGCTCTATTCGAGCTATTTAATGCGACAAAACGTTATCCGGTGTTGTCACTACTCCACAGTGCGTACGATACGCAGAACCGACGATATCTTTGTTTTCGTGGGGTATCAAGCTGAGATATGCATTTTCTGCGATAATCTTGGTGAGACTTCTGTCCGAAGTATGCAGAATCTTCGAGATCGCTCTTTTGGAGCTATTTAATGCGAGAAACACGTTTTCTGGTGTTTTCACCACCCCACAGTGCGTTTGATATGCAGAACCGGCGACATCTTTTTTTTCGACGGGTTTCAAGCTGAGATATGCATTTTCTGCGATAATATTGGTGAGACTTCTGTCCGAAGTATGCAGAATCATCTAGATCGCTCTTTTCGAGCTACTTAATGCGAGAAACACGTTTTCTGGTGTATTCACCACTCCACAGTACGTTTGACATGCAGAAACGGAGATACCTTGATTTCGGTCGGGTTTCAAGCTGAGATATGCATTTTCTGCGATAATATTGGTGAGACTTAAGTTAGAAGTATGCAGAATCATCGAGATCGCTCTTTTCGAGCTATTTAATGCGAGAAACACGTTATCTGGTGCTTTCACCACTCCACAGTGCGCATGATATGCAGAACCGGAGATATCTTGGTTTTCGTAGGGTTTCAAGCTGAGATATGCATTATCTGCGATAATCTTGGTGAGACTTCTGTCCGAAGTGTGCAGAATCATCGAGATCGCACTTTTCAAGCTATTTAATGCGAGAAACACGTTTTCTGGGGCTTTCACCACACCACAGTTCGTTGGATATGCAGAACAGGTGATATCTTGGGTTTGGAGGGGTTTCAAGCTGAGATATGGATTTTCTGCGATAAGCTTGGTGAGACATCTGTCCGAAGTATGCAGAATCATCGACATCGCTCTTTTCGAGCTATTTAATGCGAGAAACACGTTATCTGGTGTTTTCACCACTCCACAGTGCGTTTGATATGCAGTACCAGCGATATCTTGGTTTTCGTGGGGTTTCAAGCTGAGAAATGAATTTTTTAGGATAATCTTGGTGAGACTTCTGTCCGAAGTATGCAGAATTATCGAGATCGCTCTATTCGAGCTATTTAATGCGAGAAACACGTTTTCTGGTGTATTCGCCACTCCACAGTGCGTTTGATATGCAGAACCAGCGATATCTTGGAATCATCGAGATCGCTCTTTTCGAGCTATTTAATGCGAGAAACACGTTATCTGGTGTTTTCACCACTCCACAGTGCGCATGATATGCAGAACCGGAGATATCTTGGTTTTCGTAGGGTTTCAAGCTGAGATATGCATTATCTGCGATAATCTTGGTGAGACTTCTGTCCGAAGTGTGCAGAATCATCGAGATCGCACTTTTCAAGCTATTTAATGCGAGAAACACGTTTTCTGGGGCTTTCACCACACCACAGTTCGTTGGATATGCAGAACAGGTGATATCTTGGGTTTGGAGGGGTTTCAAGCTGAGATATGGATTTTCTGCGATAAGCTTGGTGAGACTTCTGTCCGAAGTATGCAGAATCATCGACATCGCTCTTTTCGAGCTATTTAATGCGAGAAACACGTTATCTGGTGTTTTCACCACTCCACAGTGCGTTTGATATGCAGTACTTGCGATATCTTGGTTTTCGTGGGGTTTCAAGCTGAGAAATGAATTTTTTAGGATAATCTTGGTGAGACTTCTGTCCGAAGTATGCAGAATCATCGAGATCGCTCTTTTCGAGCTATTTAATGCGACAAAACGTTGTCCGTTGATTTCACCACTCCACAGTGCGTATGATATGCAGAACCGACGATATCTTGGTTTTCGTGGGGTTTCAAGCTCAGATATGCATTTTCTGCGATAATCTTGGTGAGACTTCTGTCCGAAGTATGCAGAAACATCGAGAGCGCTCTTTTCGAGCTATTTAATGCGAGAAACACGTTTTCTGGGGTTTTCACCACACTACAGTTCGTTGGATATGCAGAACCGGAGATATCTTGGTTTTCGTGGGGTTTCAAGCTGAGATATGCATTTTCTGCGATAATCTTCGTGCGACTTCTGTCAGAAGTATGCAGAATCATCGAGATCGCTCTTTTCGAGCTACTTAATGCGAGAAACACGTTTTCTGGGGTTTTCACCAGACCACAGTTCGTTAGATATGCAGAAGCGGAGATATCTTGGTTTTCGTGGGGTTTCAAGCTGAGATATGCATTTTCTGCGATAATCTTGGTGAGACTTCTGTCCGAAGTAAGCAGAATCATCGAGATCGCTCTTCTCGAGCTACTTAATGCGAGAAACACGTTTTCTGGTGTATTCACCACTCCACAGTACGTTTGACATGCAGAACCGAAGATATCTTGGTTTCGGTCGGGTTTGAAGCTGAGATATGCATTTTCTGCGATTATCTTGGTGAGACATCAGTCAGAAGTATGCAGAATCATCTAGATCGCTCGTTTCGAGCTGCTTAATGCGAGAAACACGTTTTCTGGTGTTTTCACCACTCCACAGTTCGTTGGATATGCAGAACAGGAGATATCTTAGTTTTCGTGGGGTTTCTAGGAGAGATATGCATTTTCTGCGATAATCATGGTGAGAATTCTGTTAGAAGTATGCAGCATCATCGAGATCGCACTTTTCGATCTATTTAATGCGAGAAACACGTTGTCTGGTGTTTTCACCACTCCACAGTTGGTATGATATGCAGAACCGTCGATGTTTGGTTTTCGTCGGGTTTCAAGCTGAGATATGCATTTTCTGCGATAATCTTGGTGAGACTTCTGTCCGATGTATGCTTAATCATCTAGATCGTTCGTTTCGAGCTATTTAATGCGAAAAAACAAGTTTTCTGGTGTTTTGACCACTCCACAGTGCGTTTGATATGGAGAGCCGCCGATAACTTGGTTTTCGTGGGGATTCCAGCTGAAATATGCATTTTCTGCGATAATCTTGGTGAGTCTTCTGTCAGAAGTATGCAGAATCATCTCGATTGCACTTTTCGAGCCATTTAATGCGAGAAACACGTTTTCTGGTGTATTCACCACTCCACAGTGCGTTTGACATGCAGAACCGGAGATATCTTGGTTTCGGTCGGGTTTCAAGCTGAGATATGCTTTTCTACGATAATCTTGGTGAGACTTCTGTCAGAAGTATGCAGAATCTCGGAGAACGCTCTTTTCGAGCTACTTAATGCGAGAAACACGTTTTCTGGTGTTTTCACCACTCCACAGTGCGTTTGATATGCAGAACCAGCGATATCTTGGCTTTCGTTGGGTTTCAAGCTGAGATATGCATTTTTTACGATAATCTTGGTGAGACTACTGTCCGAAGTATGCAGATTCATCGCGATCGCTCTTTTCGAGCTGTTTAATGCGAGAAACACGTTATCTGGTGTTTTCACCACTCCACAGTGCGTTTGATATGCAGTACCAGCGATATCTTGGTTTTCGTGGGGTTTCAAGCCGAGATATGCATTTTTTACGATAATCTTGGTGAGACTTCTGTCCGAAGTATGCAGATTCATCGATATCGCTCTTTTCGAGCTATTTAATGCGAGAAACACGTTATCTGGTGTTTTCACCACTCCACAGTGCGTTTGATATGTAGAGCCACCGACAAATTGGTTTTCGTGGAGTTTCCAGCTGAAATATGCATTTTCTGCGATAATCTTTGTGTTTCATCTATGAGAAGTATGCAGAATCATCCAGAACGCTCTTTTCGAGCTAGTTAATGCGAGTAACACGTTTTCTGGTGTTTTCACCACCCCACAGTGCGTTTGATATGCAGAACCGGCGACATCTTGGTTTTCGTCGGGTTTCAAGCTGAGATATGCATTTTCTGCGATAATATTGGTGAGACTTCTGTCCGAAGTATGCAGAACCATCGACATCGCTCTTTTCGAGCTATTTAATGCGAGAAATACGTTTTCTGGGGTTTTCACCACACCACAGTTCGTTTGATATGCAGCACCGGCGACATCTTTTTTTTCGACGGGTTTCAAGCTGAGATATGCATTTTCTGCGATAATATTGGTGAAACTTCTGTCCGAAGTATGCAGAATCATCTAGATCGCTCTTTTCGAGCTATTTAATGCGAGAAACACGTTTTCTGGTGTATTCACCACTCCACAGTGCGTTTGATATGCAGAACCAGCGATATCATGGCTTTCGTGGGGTTTCAAGCTGAGATATGGATTTTCTGCGATAAACTTCGTGATACTTCTGTCCGAAGTATGCAGAATCATCGACATCGCTCTTTTCGAGCTATTTAATGCGAGAAACACGTTATCTGGTGTTTTCACCACTCCACAGTGCGTTTGATATGCAGTACCAGCGATATCTTGGTTTTCGTGGGGTTTCAAGCTGAGATATGAATTTTTTAGGATAATCTTGGTGAGACTTCTGTCCGAAGTATGCAGAATCATCGAGATCGCTCTATTCGAGCTATTTAATGCGACAAAACGTTATCCGGTGTTTTCCCCACTCCACAGTGCGTATGATATGCAGAACCGAAGATATCTTGGTTTTCGTGGGGTTTCAAGCTCATATATGCATTTTCTGCGATAATCTTGGTGAGACTTCTGTTAGAAGTATGCAGAATCATCGAGATCGCTCTTTTCGAGCTATTTAATGCTACAAAACGTTATCCGGTGTTTCACCACTCCACAGTGCGTATGATATGCAGAACCGACGATATCTTGGTTTTCGTGGGGTTTCAAGCTGAGATATGCATTTTTTACGATAATCTTGGTGAGACTTCTGTCCGAAGTATGCAGAATCATCGAGATCGCTCCTTTCGAGCTATTTAATGCGAGAAACACGTTATCTGGTTGCTTTCACCACTCCACAGTGCGTTTGATATGCAGAACCAGAGATATCTTGGCTTTCGTGGGGTTTCAAGCTGAGATATGCATTTTCAGCGATAAGCTTGGTGAGACGTTTGTCCGAAGAATGCAGAAACATCGAGAGCGCTCTTTTCGAGCTATTTAATGCGAGAAACACGTTTTCTGGGGTTTTCACCACTCCACAGTTCGTTGGATATGCAGGACAGGAGATATCTTGGTTTTCGTGGGGTTTCTAGCAGAGATATGCATTTTCTGCGATAATCATGGTGAGACTTCTGTTAGAAGTATGCAGAATCATCGAGATCGCACTTTTCGATCTATTTAATGCGAGAAACACGTTGTCTGGTGTTTTCACCACTCCACAGTTGGTTTGATATGCAGAACCGGCGATGTTTGGTTTTCGTCGGGTTTCAAGTTGAGATATGCATTTTCTACGATACTCTTGGTGAAACGTCTGTCCGAAGTATGCAGAAACATCAAGAGCGCTCTTTTCGAGCTATTTAATGCGTGAAACACGTTTTCTGGAGTTTTCACCACACCACAGTTCGTTGGATGTGCAGAACCGGAGATATCTTGGTTTTCGGGGGGTTTCAAGCTGAGATATGCATTTTCTGCGATAATCCTGGTGAGACTTCTGTACGAAGTATGCAGAAACATCGAGAGCGCTCTTTTCGAGCTATTTAATGCGAGAAACACGTTTTCTGGGGTTTTCACCACACCACAGTTCGTTGGATATGCAGAACAGGAGATATCTTGGTTTGCGTGGGGTTTCAAGCAGAGATATGCATTGTCTGCGATTATCTCGGTGAGACTTCTGTTAGAAGTATGCAGAATCAGCGAGATCGCTCTTTTCGAGCTATTTAATGCGAGAAACACGTTATCTGGTGTTTTCACCACTTCACAGTGCGTATGATATGCAGAACCGGCGATATCTTGGTTTTCGTGGGGTTTCATGGTGAGATATGCATTATCTACGATAATCTTGGTGAGACTTCTGTCCGAAGTGTGCAGAATCGTCGAGATCGCACTTTTCAAGCTATTTAATGCGAGAAACACGTTATCTGGTGTTTTCATCACTCCACAGGGCGTTTGATATGCAGAACCAGCGATATCTTGGCTTTCGTGGGGTTTCAAGCTGAGATATGCATTTTCTGCGATAAGCTTGGTGAGACATTTGTCCGAAGTATGCAGAAACATCGGGAGCGCTCTTTTCGAGCTATTTAATGCGCGAAACACGTTTTCTGGGTTTTTCACCACTCCACAGTTCTTTGGATATGCAGAAGAGGAGATATCTTGGTTTGCGTGGGGTTTCAAGCAGAGATATGCATTTTCTGCGATAACCTTGGTGAGACTTCTGTTAGAAGTATGCAGAATCATCGAGATCGCTCTTTTCGAGCTATTTAATGCGAGAAACACGTTATCTGGGGCTTTCACCACTCCACAGTGCGTTTGATATGCAGAACCGGCG
Source organism: Anthophora plumipes (assembly GCA_951804975.1). Lineage (NCBI taxonomy): Eukaryota > Metazoa > Arthropoda > Insecta > Hymenoptera > Apidae > Anthophora > Anthophora plumipes. The sequence continues at coordinate 93,192 of CATORF010000886.1, read as the reverse complement.
ATATCTTGGTTTTCGTGGGGTTTCAAGCTGAGATATGCATTATCTGCGATAATCTTGGTGAGACTTCTGCCCGAAGTGTGCAGAATCATCGAGATCGCACTTTTCAAGCTATTTAATGCGAGAAACACGTGTTCTGGGGCTTTCACCACACCACAGTTCGTTGGATATGCAGAACAGGTGATATCTTGGGTTTCGAGGGGTTTCAAGCTGAGATATGGATTTTCTGCGATAAACTTGGTGAGACTTCAGTCAGAAGTATGCAGAATGATCTAGTTCGCTCGTTTCGAGCTATTTAATGTGAGAAACACGTTATCTGGTTGCTTTCACCACTCCACAGTGCGTTTGATATGCAGAACCGGCGATATCTTGGTTTTCGTGGGGTTTCAAGCTGAGATATGCATTTTTTACGATAATCTTGGTGAGACTTCTGTCCGAAGTATGCACAATCATCGAGATCGCTCTATTCGAGCTATTTAATGCGACAAAACGTTATCCGGTGTTGTCACTACTCCACAGTGCGTACGATACGCAGAACCGACGATATCTTGGTTTTCGTGGGGTATCAAGCTGAGATATGCATTTTCTGCGATAATCTTGGTGAGACTTCTGTCCGAAGTATGCAGAATCTTCGAGATCGCTCTTTTGGAGCTATTTAATGCGAGAAACACGTTTTCTGGTGTTTTCACCACCCCACAGTGCGTTTGATATGCAGAACCGGCGACATCTTTTTTTTCGACGGGTTTCAAGCTGAGATATGCATTTTCTGCGATAATATTGGTGAGACTTCTGTCCGAAGTATGCAGAATCATCTAGATCGCTCTTTTCGAGCTACTTAATGCGAGAAACACGTTTTCTGGTGTATTCACCACTCCACAGTACGTTTGACATGCAGAAACGGAGATACCTTGATTTCGGTCGGGTTTCAAGCTGAGATATGCATTTTCTGCGATAATATTGGTGAGACTTAAGTTAGAAGTATGCAGAATCATCGAGATCGCTCTATTCGAGCTATTTAATGCGAGGAACACGTTATCTGGTGTTTTCATCACTCCACAGGGCGTTTGATATGCAGAACCGGCGATATCTTGGTTTTCGTGGGGTTTCCATCTGAGATATGCATTTCCTGCGATAATCTTGGAGAGACATCAGTCAGATGTATGCAGAATCATCTAGATCGCTCGTTTCGAGCTATTTAATGCGAAAAAACAAGTTTTGTGGTGTTTTGACCACTCAACAGTACGTTTGACATGCAGAAACGGAGATACCTTGGTTTCGGTCGGGTTTCAAGCTGAGATATGCATTTTCTGCGATAATATTGGTGAGACTTCAGTTAGAAGTATGCAGAATCATCGAGATCGCTCTATTCGAGCTATTTAATGCGAGAAACACGTTTTCTGGGGTTTTCACCACACCACAGTGCGTTTGATATGCAGAACCAGCGATATCTTGGCTTTCGTGGGGTTTCAAGCTGAGATATGCATTTTCTGCGATAAGCATGGTGAGACAGTTGTCCGAAGTATGCAGAAACATCGGGAGCGCTCTTTCCGAGCTATTTAATGCGAGAAACACGTTTTCTGGTTTTTTCACCACTCCACAGTTCTTTGGATATGTAGAACAGGAGATATCTTGGTTTGCGTGGGTTTTCAAGCAGAGATATGCATTTTCTGAGATAACCTTTGTGAGACTTCTGTTAGAAGTATGCAGAATCATCGAGATCGCTCTTTTCGAGCTATTTAATGCGAGAAACACGTTATCTGGTGCTTTCACCACTCCACAGTGCGCATGATATGCAGAACCGGAGATATCTTGGTTTTCGTAGGGTTTCAAGCTGAGATATGCATTATCTGCGATAATCTTGGTGAGACTTCTGTCCGAAGTGTGCAGAATCATCGAGATCGCACTTTTCAAGCTATTTAATGCGAGAAACACGTTTTCTGGGGCTTTCACCACACCACAGTTCGTTGGATATGCAGAACAGGTGATATCTTGGGTTTGGAGGGGTTTCAAGCTGAGATATGGATTTTCTGCGATAAGCTTGGTGAGACATCTGTCCGAAGTATGCAGAATCATCGACATCGCTCTTTTCGAGCTATTTAATGCGAGAAACACGTTATCTGGTGTTTTCACCACTCCACAGTGCGTTTGATATTCAGTACCAGCGATATCTTGGTTTTCGTGGGGTTTCAAGCTGAGAAATGAATTTTTTAGGATAATCTTGGTGAGACTTCTGTCCGAAGTATGCAGAATTATCGAGATCGCTCTATTCGAGCTATTTAATGCGAGAAACACGTTTTCTGGTGTATTCGCCACTCCACAGTGCGTTTGATATGCAGAACCAGCGATATCTTGGAATCATCGAGATCGCTCTTTTCGAGCTATTTAATGCGAGAAACACGTTATCTGGTGTTTTCACCACTCCACAGTGCGCATGATATGCAGAACCGGAGATATCTTGGTTTTCGTAGGGTTTCAAGCTGAGATATGCATTATCTGCGATAATCTTGGTGAGACTTCTGTCCGAAGTGTGCAGAATCATCGAGATCGCACTTTTCAAGCTATTTAATGCGAGAAACACGTTTTCTGGGGCTTTCACCACACCACAGTTCGTTGGATATGCAGAACAGGTGATATCTTGGGTTTGGAGGGGTTTCAAGCTGAGATATGGATTTTCTGCGATAAGCTTGGTGAGACTTCTGTCCGAAGTATGCAGAATCATCGACATCGCTCTTTTCGAGCTATTTAATGCGAGAAACACGTTATCTGGTGTTTTCACCACTCCACAGTGCGTTTGATATGCAGTACTTGCGATATCTTGGTTTTCGTGGGGTTTCAAGCTGAGAAATGAATTTTTTAGGATAATCTTGGTGAGACTTCTGTCCGAAGTATGCAGAATCATCGAGATCGCTCTTTTCGAGCTATTTAATGCGACAAAACGTTGTCCGTTGATTTCACCACTCCACAGTGCGTATGATATGCAGAACCGACGATATCTTGGTTTTCGTGGGGTTTCAAGCTCAGATATGCATTTTCTGCGATAATCTTGGTGAGACTTCTGTCCGAAGTATGCAGAAACATCGAGAGCGCTCTTTTCGAGCTATTTAATGCGAGAAACACGTTTTCTGGGGTTTTCACCACACTACAGTTCGTTGGATATGCAGAACCGGAGATATCTTGGTTTTCGTGGGGTTTCAAGCTGAGATATGCATTTTCTGCGATAATCTTCGTGCGACTTCTGTCAGAAGTATGCAGAATCATCGAGATCGCTCTTTTCGAGCTACTTAATGCGAGAAACACGTTTTCTGGGGTTTTCACCAGACCACAGTTCGTTAGATATGCAGAAGCGGAGATATCTTGGTTTTCGTGGGGTTTCAAGCTGAGATATGCATTTTCTGCGATAATCTTGGTGAGACTTCTGTCCGAAGTAAGCAGAATCATCGAGATCGCTCTTCTCGAGCTACTTAATGCGAGAAACACGTTTTCTGGTGTATTCACCACTCCACAGTACGTTTGACATGCAGAACCGAAGATATCTTGGTTTCGGTCGGGTTTGAAGCTGAGATATGCATTTTCTGCGATTATCTTGGTGAGACATCAGTCAGAAGTATGCAGAATCATCTAGATCGCTCGTTTCGAGCTGCTTAATGCGAGAAACACGTTTTCTGGTGTTTTCACCACTCCACAGTTCGTTGGATATGCAGAACAGGAGATATCTTAGTTTTCGTGGGGTTTCTAGGAGAGATATGCATTTTCTGCGATAATCATGGTGAGAATTCTGTTAGAAGTATGCAGCATCATCGAGATCGCACTTTTCGATCTATTTAATGCGAGAAACACGTTGTCTGGTGTTTTCACCACTCCACAGTTGGTATGATATGCAGAACCGTCGATGTTTGGTTTTCGTCGGGTTTCAAGCTGAGATATGCATTTTCTGCGATAATCTTGGTGAGACTTCTGTCCGATGTATGCTTAATCATCTAGATCGTTCGTTTCGAGCTATTTAATGCGAAAAAACAAGTTTTCTGGTGTTTTGACCACTCCACAGTGCGTTTGATATGGAGAGCCGCCGATAACTTGGTTTTCGTGGGGATTCCAGCTGAAATATGCATTTTCTGCGATAATCTTGGTGAGTCTTCTGTCAGAAGTATGCAGAATCATCTCGATTGCACTTTTCGAGCCATTTAATGCGAGAAACACGTTTTCTGGTGTATTCACCACTCCACAGTGCGTTTGACATGCAGAACCGGAGATATCTTGGTTTCGGTCGGGTTTCAAGCTGAGATATGCTTTTCTACGATAATCTTGGTGAGACTTCTGTCAGAAGTATGCAGAATCTTCGAGAACGCTCTTTTCGAGCTACTTAATGCGAGAAACACGTTTTCTGGTGTTTTCACCACTCCACAGTGCGTTTGATATGCAGAACCGGCGTCATCTTGATTTTCGTGAGGTTTCAAGGTGAGATATGCATTTTCTGCGATAATCGTGGTATGACTTCATTCAGAAGTATGCAGAATCATCTAGATCGCTCTTGTCGAGCTATTTAATGCAAAAAAACAAGTTTCCCCGTGTTTTCAACATTCCACAGTGCGTTTGATATGCAGAACCGGCGATATCTTGATTTTCGTGGTGTTTCCAGCTCAGATATGCATTTTCTGTGATAATAGTGGTGAGACATCAGTCAGAAGTATGCAGAATCTTCGAGAACACTCTTTTCGAGCTACTTAATGCGATAAACACGTTTTCTGGTGTATTCACCACTCCACAGTACGTTTGACATGCAGAACCGAAGATATCTTGGATTTCGTCGGGTTTCAAGCTGAGATATGCATTTTCTACGATAATCTTGGTGAGACTTCTGTCAGAAGTATGCAGAATCATCGGGATCGCTCTTTTCGAGCTACTTAATGCGAGAAACACGTTTTCTGGTGTTTTCACCACTCCACAGAACGTTTTATGTGCAGAACCGGCGACATCTTGGATTTCGTCGGGTTTCAAGCTGAGATATGCATTTTCTGCGATTATCTTGGGGAGACTTCTGTCAGAAGTATGCAGAATCATCGAGATCGCTCTTTTCGAGCTACTTAATGCGAGAAACACGTTAGCTGGTGTTTTCGCCACTCCACAGTGCGTTTGACATGCAGAACCGCAGATATCTTGGTTACGTTTGGGATTCAAGCTGAGATATGCATTTTCTGCGATAATCTTGGTGAGACTTCAGTCAGAAGTATGCAGAATCATCTAGATCGCTCTTGCCGAGCTATTTAACGCGAGAAACACGTTATGTGGTGTTTTCACCACTCCACAGTGCGTTTGATATGCAGAACCGGCGACATCTTGGCTTTAGTCGGGGTTCAAACTGAGACATGCATTTTCTGCGATAATCCTGGTGATTCTTCTGTCAGAAGTATGCAGAATGATCGAAAACGCTCTTTTCGAGCTGTTTAATGCGAGAAACACGTTATCTGGTGTTTTCACCACTCCACAGTGCGTTTGATATGCAGAACCGGCGACATCTTGGATTTCGTCGGGTATCAAGCTGAGATATGCATTTTCTGCGATAATCTTGGTGAGACTTCTGTCCGAAGTATGCAGAATCTTCGAGATCGCTCTTTTGGAGCTATTTAATGCGAGAAACACGTTTTCTGGTGTTTTCACCACCCCACAGTGCGTTTGATATGCAGAACCGGCGACATCTTTTTTTTCGACGGGTTTCAAGCTGAGATATGCATTTTCTGCGATAATATTGGTGAGACTTCTGTCCGAAGTATGCAGAATCATCTAGATCGCTCTTTTCGAGCTACTTAATGCGAGAAACACGTTTTCTGGTGTATTCACCACTCCACAGTACGTTTGACATGCAGAAACGGAGATACCTTGATTTCGGTCGGGTTTCAAGCTGAGATATGCATTTTCTGCGATAATATTGGTGAGACTTAAGTTAGAAGTATGCAGAATCATCGAGATCGCTCTATTCGAGCTATTTAATGCGAGGAACACGTTATCTGGTGTTTTCATCACTCCACAGGGCGTTTGATATGCAGAACCGGCGATATCTTGGTTTTCGTGGGGTTTCCATCTGAGATATGCATTTCCTGCGATAATCTTGGAGAGACATCAGTCAGATGTATGCAGAATCATCTAAATCGCTCGTTTCGAGCTATTTAATGCGATAAAACAAGTTTTGTGGTGTTTTGACCACTCAACAGTACGTTTGACATGCAGAAACGGAGATACCTTGGTTTCGGTCGGGTTTCAAGCTGAGATATGCATTTTCTGCGATAATATTGGTGAGACTTAAGTTAGAAGTATGCAGAATCATCGAGATCGCTCTATTCGAGCTATTTAATGCGAGAAACACGTTTTCTGGGGTTTTCACCACACCACAGTGCGTTTGATATGCAGAACCAGCGATATCTTGGCTTTCGTGGGGTTTCAAGCTGAGATATGCATTTTCTGCGATAAGCATGGTGAGACAGTTGTCCGAAGTATGCAGAAACATCGGGAGCGCTCTTTCCGAGCTATTTAATGCGAGAAACACGTTTTCTGGTTTTTTCACCACTCAACAGTTCTTTGGATATGTAGAACAGGAGATATCTTGGTTTGCGTGGGTTTTCAAGCAGAGATATGCATTTTCTGAGATAACCTTTGTGAGACTTCTGTTAGAAGTATGCAGAATCATCGAGATCGCTCTTTTCGAGCTATTTAATGCGAGAAACACGTTATCTGGTGCTTTCACCACTCCACAGTGCGCATGATATGCAGAACCGGAGATATCTTGGTTTTCGTAGGGTTTCAAGCTGAGATATGCATTATCTGCGATAATCTTGGTGAGACTTCTGTACGAAGTGTGCAGAATCATCGAGATCGCACTTTTCAAGCTATTTAATGCGAGAAACACGTTTTCTGGGGCTTTCACCACACCACAGTTCGTTGGATATGCAGAACAGGTGATATCTTGGGTTTGGAGGGGTTTCAAGCTGAGATATGGATTTTCTGCGATAAGCTTGGTGAGACTTCTGTCCGAAGTATGCAGAATCATCGACATCGCTCTTTTCGAGCTATTTAATGCGAGAAACACGTTATCTGGTGTTTTCACCACTCCACAGTGCGTTTGATATGCAGTACCAGCGATATCTTGGTTTTCGTGGGGTTTCAAGCTGAGAAATGAATTTTTTAGGATAATCTTGGTGAGACTTCTGTCCGAAGTATGCAGAATTATCGAGATCGCTCTATTCGAGCTATTTAATGCGAGAAACACGTTTTCTGGTGTATTCGCCACTCCACAGTGCGTTTGATATGCAGAACCAGCGATATCTTGGAATCATCGAGATCGCTCTTTTCGAGCTATTTAATGCGAGAAACACGTTATCTGGTGTTTTCACCACTCCACAGTGCGCATGATATGCAGAACCGGAGATATCTTGGTTTTCGTAGGGTTTCAAGCTGAGATATGCATTATCTGCGATAATCTTGGTGAGACTTCTGTCCGAAGTGTGCAGAATCATCGAGATCGCACTTTTCAAGCTATTTAATGCGAGAAACACGTTTTCTGGGGCTTTCACCACACCACAGTTCGTTGGATATGCAGAACAGGTGATATCTTGGGTTTGGAGGGGTTTCAAGCTGAGATATGGATTTTCTGCGATAAGCTTGGTGAGACTTCTGTCCGAAGTATGCAGAATCATCGACATCGCTCTTTTCGAGCTATTTAATGCGAGAAACACGTTATCTGGTGTTTTCACCACTCCACAGTGCGTTTGATATGCAGTACCTGCGATATCTTGGTTTTCGTGGGGTTTCAAGCTGAGAAATGAATTTTTTAGGATAATCTTGGTGAGACTTCTGTCCGAAGTATGCAGAATCATCGAGATCGCTCTATTCGAGCTATTTAATGCGACAAAACGTTGTCCGTTGATTTCACCACTCCACAGTGCGTATGATATGCAGAACCGGCGATATCTTGGTTTTCGTGGGGTTTCAAGCTCAGATATGCATTTTCTGCGATAATCTTGGTGAGACTTCTGTCCGAAGTATGCAGAAACATCGAGAGCGCTCTTTTCGAGCTATTTAATGCGAGAAACACGTTTTCTGGGGTTTTCACCACACTACAGTTCGTTGGATATGCAGAACCGGAGATATCTTGGTTTTCGTGGGGTTTCAAGCTGAGATATGCATTTTCTGCGATAATCTTCGTGCGACTTCTGTCAGAAGTATGCAGAATCATCGAGATCGCTCTATTCGAGCTATTTAATGCGAGAAACACGTTATCTGGTGTTTTCATCACTCCACAGGGCGTTTGATATGCAGAACCGGCGATATCTTGGTTTTCGTGGGGTTTCCATCTGAGATATGCATTTTCTGCGATAATCTTGGGGCGACTTCTGTCCGAAGTATGCTTAATCATCGAGATCGCTCGTTTCGACCTATTTAATGCGAGAAACACGTTTTCTGGGGTTTTCACCACACCACAGTTCGTTGGATGTGCAGAACCGGAGATATCTTGGTTTTCGTGGGGTCTCAAGCTGAGATATGCATTTTCTGCGATAATCTTGGTGAGACTTCAGTCAGAAGTATGCAGAATCATCGAGATCGCTCTATTCGAGCTCTTTAATGCGAGAAACACGTTATCTAGTTGTTTTCACCACTCCACAGTGCGTTTGATGTGCAGAACCGGCGACATCTTTGCTTTCGTCGTGTATCAAGCTGAGATATGCATTTTCTGCGATAATCTTGGTGAGACTTCAGTCAGAAGTACGCAGAATCATCTAGATCGCTCTTGCCGAGCTATTTAACGCGAGAAACACGTTATCTGGTGTTTTCACCACTCCACAGTGCGTTTGATATGCAGAACCGGCGACATCTTGGCTTTAGTCGGGGTTCAAACTGAGACATGCATTTTCTGCGATAATCCTGGTGATTCTTCTGTCAGAAGTATGCAGAATCATCGAAAACGCTCTTTTCGAGCTGTTTAATGCGAGAAACACGTTATCTGGTGTTTTCACCACTCCACAGTGCGTTTGATATGCAGAACCGGCGACATCTTGGATTTCGTCGGGTTTCAAGCTGAGATATGCATTTTCTGCGATTATCCTGGTGAGACTTCAGTCAGAAGTATGCAGAATCATCTAGATCGCTCTTGTCGAGCTATTTAATGCAACAAAACAAGTTTCCTGGTGTTTTCAACATTCCACAGTGCGTTTGATATGCAGAACCGGCGATATCTTGATTTTCGTGGTGTTTCCAGCTGAGATATGCATTTTCTGCGATAATCTTGGTGAGTCTTCTGTCAGAAGTATGCAGAATCACCGAGATCCCTCTTTTCGAGCTTTTTAATGCGAGATACACGTTATCTGGCTGTTTTCACCACTCCACAGTTCGTTTGATATGCAGAACCGGCGATATCTTGATTTTCGTGGTGTTTCCAGGTGAGATATGCATTTTCTGCGATAATCTAGGTGAGTCTTCTGTCAGAAGTATGCAGAATCATCGAGATCGCTCTTTTCGAGCTAGTTAATGCGAGAAAAACCTTGTCTGGTGTTTTTACCACTCCACAGTGCGTTTGATATGCAGAACCAGCGATATCTTGGCTTTCGTTGGGTTTCAAGCTGAGATATGCATTTTCTGCGATAATCTTTGTGTTTCATCTATGAGAAGTATGCAGAATCATCCAGAACGCTCTTTTCGAGCTAGTTAATGCGAGTAACACGTTTTCTGGTGTTTTCACCACCCCACAGTGCGTTTGATATGCAGAACCGGCGACATCTTGGTTTTCGTCGGGTTTCAAGCTGAGATATGCATTTTCTGCGATAATATTGGTGAGACTTCAGTCAGAAGTATGCAGAATCATCTAGATCGCTCTTCTCGAGCTATTTAATTCGACAAACACGTTTTCTGGTGTATTGACCACTCCACAGTACGTTTGATATGCAGAACCGGCGACATCTTGGTTTTCGTCGGGTTTCAAGCTGAGATATGCATTTTCTGCGATAATCTTGGTGAGTCTTCTGTCAGAAGTATGCAGAATCACCGAGATCCCTCTTTTCGAGCTTTTTAATGCGAGATACACGTTATCTGGCTGTTTTCACCACTCCACAGTTCGTTTGATATGCAGAACCGGCGATATCTTGATTTTCGTGGTGTTTCCAGGTGAGATATGCATTTTCTGCGGCAATCTTGGTGAGCCTTCTGTCCGAAGTATGCAGAATCATCGAGATCGCTCGTTTCGAGCTATTTAATGTGAAAAAACAAGATTTCTGGTGTTTTGACCGCTCCACAGTGCGTTTGATATGTAGAGCCACCGATAAATTGGTTTTCGTGGGGTTTCCAGCTGAAATATGCATTTTCAGCGATAATCTTGGTGAGTCTTCTGTCAGAAGTATGCAGAATCACCGAGATCCCTCTTTTCGAGCTTTTTAATGCGAGATACACGTTATCTGGCTGTTTTCACCACTCCACAGTTCGTTTGATATGCAGAACCGGCGATATCTTGATTTTCGTGGTGTTTACAGGTGAGATATGCATTTTCTGCGATAATCTAGGTGAGTCTTCTGTCAGAAGTATGCAGAATCATCGAGATCGCTCTTTTCGAGCTAGTTAATGCGAGAAAAACCTTGTCTGGTGTTTTTACCACTCCACAGTGCGTTTGATATGCAGAACCAGCGATATCTTGGCTTTCGTTGGGTTTCAAGCTGAGATATGCATTTTCTGCGATAATCTTTGTGTTTCATCTATGAGAAGTATGCAGAATCATCCAGAACGCTCTTTTCGATCTATTTAATGCGAGAAACACGTTGTCTGGTGTTTTCACCACTCCACAGTTGGTTTGTTATGCAGAACCGGCGATATCTGGGTTTTCGTGGGTTTTCAAGCTGAGATATGCATTTTCTGCGATAATCTTGGTGAGTCTTCTGTCAGAAGTATGCAGAATCATCTAGATCGCTCTTTTCGAGCTATTTAATGAGAGAAACACGTTTTCTTGTGTTTTCACCACCCCACAGTGCGTTTGATATGCAGAACCGGAGATATCTTGGTTTTCGTGGGGTTTGTAGCTGAGATATGCATTTTCTGCGATAATCTTGGTGAGACTTCAGTCAGAAGTTTGCAGAAACTTCGAGTTCGCTCTTTTCGAGCAACTTAATGCGAGAAACACGTTATCTGGTTGTTTTCACCACTCCACAGTTCGTTTGATATGCAGAACCGGCGATATCTTGATTTTCGTGGTTTTTCGTGCTGAGATATGCATTTTCAGCGATAATCTTGGTGAGTCTTCTGTCAGAAGTATGCAGAATCATCTAGATCGCTCTTTTCGAGCTATTTAATGCGAGAAACACGTTATCTGGTATTTTCACCACTTCACAGTGCGTTTGATATGCAGAACCGGCGATATCTTGATTTTCGTGGTGTGTCCAGCTGAGATATGCATTTTCTGCGATAATCTTGGTGAGTCTTCTGTCAGAAGTATGCAGAATCTTCGAGATCGCTCATTTCGAGCGAGTTAATGCTAGAAACACGTTATCTGGTGTTTTCACCACTCCACAGTTCGTTGTATATGCAGAACAGGAGATATCTTGGTTTTCGTGGGGTTTCTAGCAGAGATATGCATTATCTGCGATAATCATGGTGAGACTTCTGTTAGAAGTATGCAGAATCATCGAGATCGCACTTTTCGATCTATTTAATGCGAGAAACACGTTGTCTGGTTTTTTCACCACTCCACAGTTGGTTTGATATGCAGAACCGGCGATGTTTGGTTTTCGTCGGGTTTCAAGCTGAGATATGCATTTTCTGCGATAATCTTGGTGAGACTTCAGTCAGAGGTATGCAGAATCTACGAGATCGCTCATTTCGAGCTAGTTAATGCGAGAAACACGTTATCTGGTGTTTTCACCACTCCACAGTTCGTTGTATATGCAGAACAGGAGATATCTTGGTTTTCGTGGGGTTTCCAGCTGAAATATGCATTTTCTGCGATAATCTTTGTGTTTCATCTATGAGAAGTATGCAGAATCATCCAGAACGCTCTTTTCGATCTATTTAATGCGAGAAACACGTTGTCTGGTGTTTTCACCACTCCACAGTTGGTTTGATATGCAGAACCGGCGATATCTGGGTTTTCGTGGGGTTTCAAGCTGAGATATGCATTTTCTGCGGCAATCTTGGTGAGACTTCAGTCAGAAGTATGCAGATTAATCGAGATCGCTCTTTTCGAGCTACTTAATGCAAGAAACACGTTATCTGGTGTTTTCGGCACTCCACAGTGCGTTTGACATGCAGAACCGGAGATATCTTGGTTACGGTCGGGATTCAAGCTGAGATATGCATTTTCTACGATAATCTTGGTGAGTCTTCTGTCAGAAGTATGCAGAACCATCTAGATCTCTCTTTTCGAGCTATTTAATTCGAGAAACACGTTTTCTTGTGTTTTCACCACCCCACAGTGCGTTTGATATGCAGAACCGGAGATATCTTGGTTTTCGTGGGGTTTGTAGCTGAGATATGCATTTTCTGCGATAATCTTGGTGAGTCTTCTGTCAGAAGTATGCAGAATCATCTGGATCGCTCTTTTCGAGCTATTTAATGCGAGAAACACGTTATCTGGTGCTTTCACCACTCCACAGTGCGTATGATATGCAGAACCGACGATATCCTGGTTTTCGTGTGGTTTCAAGCTCAGATATGCATTTTCTGCGATAATCTTGGTGAGACTTCAGTCCGAAGTATGCAGAGTCATCTAGATCGCTCTTTTCGAGCTATTTAATGCGAAAAAACAAGGTTTCTGGTGTTTTCAACATTCCACAGTGCGTTTGATATGCAGAACCGGCGATATCTTGATTTTCGTGGTGTTTCCAGCTGAGATATGCATTTTCTGCGATAATCTAGGTGAGTCTTCTGCCAGAAGTATGCAGAATCATCTAGATCGCTCTTTTCGAGCTATTTAATGCGAGAAAGACGTTATCTGGTTGTTTTCACCACTCTACAGTGCGTTTGATATGCAGAACCGGCGACGTCTTGATTTTCGTGAGGTTTCAAGCTGAGATATGCATTTTCTGCGATAATCTTGGTGAGACTTCAGTCAGAAGTATGCAGAATCATCTAGATCGCTCTTTTCGAGCTATTTCATGCGAAAAAACAAGTTTTCTGGTGTTTTCAACATTCCACAGTGCGTTTGATATGCAGAACCGGCGATATCTTGATTTTCGTGGTGTTTCCAGCTGAGATATGCATTTTCTGCGATAATCTTGGTGAGTCTTCTGTCAGAAGTATGCAGAATCACCGAGATCCCTCTTTTCGAGCTTTTTAATGCGAGATACACGTTATCTGGCTGTTTTCACCACTCCACAGTTCGTTTGATATGCAGAACCGGCGATATCTTGATTTTCGTGGTGTTTCCAGGTGAGATATGCATTATCTGCGATAATCATGGTGAGACTTCTGTTAGAAGTATGCAGAATCATCGAGATCGCACTTTTCGATCTATTTAATGCGAGAAACACGTTGTCTGGTGTTTTCACCACTCCACAGTTGGTTTGATATGCAGAACCGGCGATGTTTGGTTTTCGTGGGGTTTCAAGCCGAGATATGCATTTTTTACGATAATCTTGGTGAGACTTCTGTCCGAAGTATGCAGATTCATCGAGATCGCTCTTTTCGAGCTATTTAATGCGAGAAACACGTTATCTGGTGTTTTCACCACTCCACAGTGCGTTTGATATGCAGAACCAGCGATATCTCAGTTTTCGTGGGGTTTCAAGCTGAGATATACACTTTATACGATAATCTTGGTGAGACTTCTGTCCGAAGTATGCTTAATCATCGAGATCGCTCTATTCGAGCTATTTAATGTGAGAAACACGTTATCTGGTGTTTCCAGCACTCAACACTGCGTTTAATATGCAGAACCAGCGATATCTAGGTTTTCGTGGGGTTTCAAGCTGAGATATGCAATTTCTGCGATAATCTTGGTGAGACTTCAGTCAGAAGTATGCAGATTAATCGAGATCGCTCTTTTCGAGCTACTTAATGCAAGAAACACGTTATCTGGTGTTTTCGGCACTCCACAGTGCGTTTGACATGCAGAACCGGAGATATCTTGGTTACGGTCGGGATTCAAGCTGAGATATGCATTTTCTACGATAATCTTGGTGAGTCTTCTGTCAGAAGTATGCAGAACCATCTAGATCTCTCTTTTCGAGCTATTTAATGCGAGAAACACGTTTTCTTGTGTTTTCACCACCCCACAGTGCGTTTGATATGCAGAACCGGAGATATCTTGGTTTTCGTGGGGTTTGTAGCTGAGATATGCATTTTCTGCGATAATCTTGGTGAGACTTCAGTCAGAGGTATGCAGAATCTACGAGATCGCTCATTTCGAGCTAGTTAATGCGAGAAACACGTTATCTGGTGTTTTCACCACTCCACAGTTCGTTGTATATGCAGAACAGGAGATATCTTGGTTTTCGTGGGGTTTCCAGCTGAAATATGCATTTTCTGCGATAATCTGTGTGTTTCATCTATGAGAAGTATGCAGAATCATCCAGAACGCTCTTTTCGATCTATTTAATGCGAGAAACACGTTGTCTGGTGTTTTCACCACTCCACAGTTGGTTTGATATGCAGAACCGGCGATATCTGGGTTTTCGTGGGGTTTCAAGCTGAGATATGCATTTTCTGCGGCAATCTTGGTGAGACTTCAGTCAGAAGTATGCAGATTAATCGAGATCGCTCTTTTCGAGCTACTTAATGCAAGAAACACGTTATCTGGTGTTTTCGGCACTCCACAGTGCGTTTGACATGCAGAACCGGAGATATCTTGGTTACGGTCGGGATTCAAGCTGAGATATGCATTTTCTACGATAATCTTGGTGAGTCTTCTGTCAGAAGTATGCAGAACCATCTAGATCTCTCTTTTCGAGCTATTTAATGCGAGAAACACGTTTTCTTGTGTTTTCACCACCCCACAGTGCGTTTGATATGCAGAACCGGAGATATCTTGGTTTTCGTGGGGTTTGTAGCTGAGATATGCATTTTCTGCGATAATCTTGGTGAGTCTTCTGTCAGAAGTATGCAGAATCATCTAGATCGCTCTTTTCGAGCTATTTAATGCGAGAAACACGTTATCTGGTGCTTTCACCACTCCACAGTGCGTATGATATGCAGAACCGACGATATCCTGGTTTTCGTGTGGTTTCAAGCTCAGATATGCATTTTCTGCGATAATCTTGGTGAGACTTCAGTCCGAAGTATGCAGAGTCATCTAGATCGCTCTTTTCGAGCTATTTAATGCGAAAAAACAAGGTTTCTGGTGTTTTCAACATTCCACAGTGCGTTTGATATGCAGAACCGGCGATATCTTGATTTTCGTGGTGTTTCCAGCTGAGATATGCATTTTCTGCGATAATCTAGGTGAGTCTTCGGCCAGAAGTATGCAGAATCATCTAGATCGCTCTTTTCGAGCTATTTAATGCGAGAAAGACGTTATCTGGTTGTTTTCACCACTCTACAGTGCGTTTGATATGCAGAACCGGCGACGTCTTGATTTTCGTGAGGTTTCAAGCTGAGATATGCATTTTCTGCGATAATCTTGGTGAGACTTCAGTCAGAAGTATGCAGAATCATCTAGATCGCTCTTTTCGAGCTATTTCATGCGAAAAAACAAGTTTTCTGGTGTTTTCAACATTCCACAGTGCGTTTGATATGCAGAACCGGCGATATCTTGATTTTCGTGGTGTTTCCAGCTGAGATATGCATTTTCTGCGATAATCTTGGTGAGTCTTCTGTCAGAAGTATGCAGAATCACCGAGATCCCTCTTTTCGAGCTTTTTAATGCGAGATACACGTTATCTGGCTGTTTTCACCACTCCACAGTTCGTTTGATATGCAGAACCGGCGATATTTTGATTTTCGTGGTGTTTCCAGGTGAGATATGCATTATCTGCGATAATCATGGTGAGACTTCTGTTAGAAGTATGCAGAATCATCGAGATCGCACTTTTCGATCTATTTAATGCGAGAAACACGTTGTCTGGTGTTTTCACCACTCCACAGTTGGTTTGATATGCAGAACCGGCGATGTTTGGTTTTCGTGGGGTTTCAAGCCGAGATATGCATTTTTTACGATAATCTTGGTGAGACTTCTGTCCGAAGTATGCAGATTCATCGAGATCGCTCTTTTCGAGCTATTTAATGCGAGAAACACGTTATCTGGTGTTTTCACCACTCCACAGTGCGTTTGATATGCAGAACCAGCGATATCTCAGTTTTCGTGGGGTTTCAAGCTGAGATATACACTTTATACGATAATCTTGGTGAGACTTCTGTCCGAAGTATGCTTAATCATCGAGATCGCTCTATTCGAGCTATTTAATGTGAGAAACACGTTATCTGGTGTTTCCAGCACTCAACACTGCGTTTAATATGCAGAACCAGCGTTATCTAGGTTTTCGTGGGGTTTCAAGCTGAGATATGCAATTTCTGCGATAATCTTGGTGAGACATCTGTCCGAAGTATGCTTAATCATCGAGATCGCTCGTTTCGAGCTATTTAATGCGAGAAACACGTTATCTGGTGCTTTCACCACTCCACAGTGCGTATGATATGCAGAACCGACGATATCCTGGTTTTCGTGTGGTTTCAAGCTCAGATATGCATTTTCTGCGATAATCTTGGTGAGACTTCAGTCCGAAGTATGCAGAGTCATCTAGATCGCTCTTTTCGAGCTATTTAATGCGAAAAAACAAGGTTTCTGGTGTTTTCAACATTCCACAGTGCGTTTGATATGCAGAACCGGCGATAACTTGATTTTCGTGGTGTTTCCAGCTGAGATATGCATTTTCTGCGATAATCTAGGTGAGTCTTCTGCCAGAAGTATGCAGAATCATCTAGATCGCTCTTTTCGAGCTATTTAATGCGAGAAAGACGTTATCTGGTTGTTTTCACCACTCTACAGTGCGTTTGATATGCAGAACCGGCGACGTCTTGATTTTCGTGAGGTTTCAAGCTGAGATATGCATTTTCTGCGATAATCTTGGTGAGACTTCAGTCAGAAGTATGCAGAATCATCTAGATCGCTCTTTTCGAGCTATTTAATGCGAAAAAACAAGTTTTCTGGTGTTTTCAACATTCCACAGTGCGTTTGATATGCAGAACCGGCGATATCTTGATTTTCGTGGTGTTTCCAGCTGAGATATGCATTTTCTGCGATAATCTTGGTGAGTCTTCTGTCAGAAGTATGCAGAATCACCGAGATCCCTCTTTTCGAGCTTTTTAATGCGAGATACACGTTATCTGGCTGTTTTCACCACTCCACAGTTCGTTTGATATGCAGAACCGGCGATATCTTGATTTTCGTGGTGTTTCCAGGTGAGATATGCATTTTCTGCGATAATCTAGGTGAGTCTTCTGTCAGAAGTATGCAGAATCATCGAGATCGCTCTTTTCGAGCTAGTTAATGCGAGAAAAACCTTGTCTGGTGTTTTTACCACTCCACAGTGCGTTTGATATGCAGAACCAGCGATATCTTGGCTTTCGTTGGGTTTCAAGCTGAGATATGCATTTTTTACGATAATCTTGGTGAGACTACTGTCCGAAGTATGCAGATTCATCGCGATCGCTCTTTTCGAGCTGTTTAATGCGAGAAACCCGTTATCTGGTGTTTTCACCACTCCACAGTGCGTTTGATATGCAGTACCAGCGATATCTTGGTTTTCGTGGGGTTTCAAGCCGAGATATGCATTTTTTACGATAATCTTGGTGAGACTTCTGTCCGAAGTATGCAGATTCATCGATATCGCTCTTTTCGAGCTATTTAATACGAGAAACACGTTATCTGGTGTTTTCACCACTCCACAGTGCGTTTGATATGTAGAGCCACCGACAAATTGGTTTTCGTGGGGTTTCCAGCTGAAATATGCATTTTCTGCGATAATCTTTGTGTTTCATCTATGAGAAGTATGCAGAATCATCCAGAACGCTCTTTTCGAGCTAGTTAATGCGAGTAACACGTTTTCTGGTGTTTTCACCACCCCCAGTGCGTTTGATATGCAGAACCGGCGACATCTTGGTTTTCGTCGGGTTTCAAGCTGAGATATGCATTTTCTGCGATAATATTAGTGAGACTTCTGTCCGAAGTTTGCAGAACCATCGACATCGCTCTTTTCGAGCTATTTAATGCGAGAAATACGTTTTCTGGGGTTTTCACCACACCACAGTTCGTTTGATATGCAGCACCGGCGACATCTTTTTTTTCGACGGGTTTCAAGCTGAGATATGCATTTTCTGCGATAATATTGGTGAAACTTCTGTCCGAAGCATGCAGAATCATCTAGATCGCTCTTTTCGAGCTATTTAATGCGAGAAACACGTTATCTGGTGTTTTCATCACTCCACAGGGCGTTTGATATGCAGAACCGGCGATATGTTGGTTTTCGTGGAGTTTCCATCTGAGATATGCATTTCCTGCGATAATCTTGGTGAGACTTCAGTCAGAAGTATGCAGAATCAACTAGATCGCTCGTTTCGAGCTATTTAATGCGAAAAAACAAGTTTTCTGGTGTTTTGACCACTCCACAGTACGTTTGACATGCAGAAACGGAGATACCTTGATTTCGGTCGGGTTTCAAGCTGAGATATGCATTTTCTGCGATAATATTGGTGAGACTTCAGTTAGAAGTATGCAGAATCATCGAGATCGCTCCATTCGAGCTATGTAATGCGAGAAACACGTTATCTGGTGTTTTCATCACTCCACAGGGCGTTTGATATGCAGAACCGGCGATATGTTGGTTTTCGTGGAGTTTCCATCTGAGATATGCATTTCCTGCGATAATCTTGGTGAGACTTCAGTCAGAAGTATGCAGAATCAACTAGATCGCTCGTTTCGAGCTATTTAATGCGAAAAAACAAGTTTTCTGGTGTTTTGACCACTCCACAGTACGTTTGACATGCAGAAACGGAGATACCTTGGTTTCGGTCGGGTTTCAAGCTGAGATATGCATTTTCTGCGATAAAATTGGTGAGACTTCAGTTAGAAGTATGCAGAATCATCGAGATCGCTCTATTCGAGCTATTTAATGCGAGAAACACGTTTTCTGGTGTATTCACCACTCCACAGTGCGTTTGATATGCAGAACCAGCGATATCATGGCTTTCGTGGGGTTTCAAGCTGAGATATGCATTTTCTGCGATAAGCTTGGTGAGACATTTGTCCGAAGTATGCAGAAACATCGGGAGCGCTCTTTTCGAGCTATTTCATGCGCGAAACACGTTTTCTGGGTTTTTCACCACTCCGCAGTTCTTTGGATATGCAGAACAGGAGATATCTTGGTTTGCGTGGGGTTTCAAGCAGAGATATGCATTTTCTGCGATAACCTTGGTGAGACTTCTGTTAGAAGTATGCAGAATCATCGACATCGCTCTTTTCGAGCTATTTAATGCGAGAAACACGTTATCTGGTGTTTTCACCACTCCACAGTGCGTATGATATGCAGAACCGGCGATATCTTGGTTTTCGTGGGGTTTCAAGCTGAGATATGCATTATCTGCGATAATCTAGGTGAGTCTTCGGCCAGAAGTATGCAGAATCATCTAGATCGCTCTTTTCGAGCTATTTAATGCGAGAAAGACGTTATCTGGTTGTTTTCACCACTCTACAGTGCGTTTGATATGCAGAACCGGCGACGTCTTGATTTTCGTGAGGTTTCAAGCTGAGATATGCATTTTCTGCGATAATCTTGGTGAGACTTCAGTCAGAAGTATGCAGAATCATCTAGATCGCTCTTTTCGAGCTATTTCATGCGAAAAAACAAGTTTTCTGGTGTTTTCAACATTCCACAGTGCGTTTGATATGCAGAACCGGCGATATCTTGATTTTCGTGGTGTTTCCAGCTGAGATATGCATTTTCTGCGATAATCTTGGTGAGTCTTCTGTCAGAAGTATGCAGAATCACCGAGATCCCTCTTTTCGAGCTTTTTAATGCGAGATACACGTTATCTGGCTGTTTTCACCACTCCACAGTTCGTTTGATATGCAGAACCGGCGATATCTTGATTTTCGTGGTGTTTCCAGGTGAGATATGCATTATCTGCGATAATCATGGTGAGACTTCTGTTAGAAGTATGCAGAATCATCGAGATCGCACTTTTCGATCTATTTAATGCGAGAAACACGTTGTCTGGTGTTTTCACCACTCCACAGTTGGTTTGATATGCAGAACCGGCGATGTTTGGTTTTCGTGGGGTTTCAAGCCGAGATATGCATTTTTTACGATAATCTTGGTGAGACTTCTGTCCGAAGTATGCAGATTCATCGAGATCGCTCTTTTCGAGCTATTTAATGCGAGAAACACGTTATCTGGTGTTTTCACCACTCCACAGTGCGTTTGATATGCAGAACCAGCGATATCTCAGTTTTCGTGGGGTTTCAAGCTGAGATATACACTTTATACGATAATCTTGGTGAGACTTCTGTCCGAAGTATGCTTAATCATCGAGATCGCTCTATTCGAGCTATTTAATGTGAGAAACACGTTATCTGGTGTTTCCAGCACTCAACACTGCGTTTAATATGCAGAACCAGCGTTATCTAGGTTTTCGTGGGGTTTCAAGCTGAGATATGCAATTTCTGCGATAATCTTGGTGAGACATCTGTCCGAAGTATGCTTAATCATCGAGATCGCTCGTTTCGAGCTATTTAATGCGAGAAACACGTTATCTGGTGCTTTCACCACTCCACAGTGCGTATGATATGCAGAACCGACGATATCCTGGTTTTCGTGTGGTTTCAAGCTCAGATATGCATTTTCTGCGATAATCTTGGTGAGACTTCAGTCCGAAGTATGCAGAGTCATCTAGATCGCTCTTTTCGAGCTATTTAATGCGAAAAAACAAGGTTTCTGGTGTTTTCAACATTCCACAGTGCGTTTGATATGCAGAACCGGCGATAACTTGATTTTCGTGGTGTTTCCAGCTGAGATATGCATTTTCTGCGATAATCTAGGTGAGTCTTCTGCCAGAAGTATGCAGAATCATCTAGATCGCTCTTTTCGAGCTATTTAATGCGAGAAAGACGTTATCTGGTTGTTTTCACCACTCTACAGTGCGTTTGATATGCAGAACCGGCGACGTCTTGATTTTCGTGAGGTTTCAAGCTGAGATATGCATTTTCTGCGATAATCTTGGTGAGACTTCAGTCAGAAGTATGCAGAATCATCTAGATCGCTCTTTTCGAGCTATTTAATGCGAAAAAACAAGTTTTCTGGTGTTTTCAACATTCCACAGTGCGTTTGATATGCAGAACCGGCGATATCTTGATTTTCGTGGTGTTTCCAGCTGAGATATGCATTTTCTGCGATAATCTTGGTGAGTCTTCTGTCAGAAGTATGCAGAATCACCGAGATCCCTCTTTTCGAGCTTTTTAATGCGAGATACACGTTATCTGGCTGTTTTCACCACTCCACAGTTCGTTTGATATGCAGAACCGGCGATATCTTGATTTTCGTGGTGTTTCCAGGTGAGATATGCATTTTCTGCGATAATCTAGGTGAGTCTTCTGTCAGAAGTATGCAGAATCATCGAGATCGCTCTTTTCGAGCTAGTTAATGCGAGAAAAACCTTGTCTGGTGTTTTTACCACTCCACAGTGCGTTTGATATGCAGAACCAGCGATATCTTGGCTTTCGTTGGGTTTCAAGCTGAGATATGCATTTTTTACGATAATCTTGGTGAGACTACTGTCCGAAGTATGCAGATTCATCGCGATCGCTCTTTTCGAGCTGTTTAATGCGAGAAACCCGTTATCTGGTGTTTTCACCACTCCACAGTGCGTTTGATATGCAGTACCAGCGATATCTTGGTTTTCGTGGGGTTTCAAGCCGAGATATGCATTTTTTACGATAATCTTGGTGAGACTTCTGTCCGAAGTATGCAGATTCATCGATATCGCTCTTTTCGAGCTATTTAATACGAGAAACACGTTATCTGGTGTTTTCACCACTCCACAGTGCGTTTGATATGTAGAGCCACCGACAAATTGGTTTTCGTGGGGTTTCCAGCTGAAATATGCATTTTCTGCGATAATCTTTGTGTTTCATCTATGAGAAGTATGCAGAATCATCCAGAACGCTCTTTTCGAGCTAGTTAATGCGAGTAACACGTTTTCTGGTGTTTTCACCACCCCCAGTGCGTTTGATATGCAGAACCGGCGACATCTTGGTTTTCGTCGGGTTTCAAGCTGAGATATGCATTTTCTGCGATAATATTAGTGAGACTTCTGTCCGAAGTTTGCAGAACCATCGACATCGCTCTTTTCGAGCTATTTAATGCGAGAAATACGTTTTCTGGGGTTTTCACCACACCACAGTTCGTTTGATATGCAGCACCGGCGACATCTTTTTTTTCGACGGGTTTCAAGCTGAGATATGCATTTTCTGCGATAATATTGGTGAAACTTCTGTCCGAAGCATGCAGAATCATCTAGATCGCTCTTTTCGAGCTATTTAATGCGAGAAACACGTTATCTGGTGTTTTCATCACTCCACAGGGCGTTTGATATGCAGAACCGGCGATATGTTGGTTTTCGTGGAGTTTCCATCTGAGATATGCATTTCCTGCGATAATCTTGGTGAGACTTCAGTCAGAAGTATGCAGAATCAACTAGATCGCTCGTTTCGAGCTATTTAATGCGAAAAAACAAGTTTTCTGGTGTTTTGACCACTCCACAGTACGTTTGACATGCAGAAACGGAGATACCTTGATTTCGGTCGGGTTTCAAGCTGAGATATGCATTTTCTGCGATAATATTGGTGAGACTTCAGTTAGAAGTATGCAGAATCATCGAGATCGCTCCATTCGAGCTATGTAATGCGAGAAACACGTTATCTGGTGTTTTCATCACTCCACAGGGCGTTTGATATGCAGAACCGGCGATATGTTGGTTTTCGTGGAGTTTCCATCTGAGATATGCATTTCCTGCGATAATCTTGGTGAGACTTCAGTCAGAAGTATGCAGAATCAACTAGATCGCTCGTTTCGAGCTATTTAATGCGAAAAAACAAGTTTTCTGGTGTTTTGACCACTCCACAGTACGTTTGACATGCAGAAACGGAGATACCTTGGTTTCGGTCGGGTTTCAAGCTGAGATATGCATTTTCTGCGATAAAATTGGTGTGACTTCAGTTAGAAGTATGCAGAATCATCGAGATCGCTCTATTCGAGCTATTTAATGCGAGAAACACGTTTTCTGGTGTATTCACCACTCCACAGTGCGTTTGATATGCAGAACCAGCGATATCATGGCTTTCGTGGGGTTTCAAGCTGAGATATGCATTTTCTGCGATAAGCTTGGTGAGACATTTGTCCGAAGTATGCAGAAACATCGGGAGCGCTCTTTTCGAGCTATTTCATGCGCGAAACACGTTTTCTGGGTTTTTCACCACTCCGCAGTTCTTTGGATATGCAGAACAGGAGATATCTTGGTTTGCGTGGGGTTTCAAGCAGAGATATGCATTTTCTGCGATAACCTTGGTGAGACTTCTGTTAGAAGTATGCAGAATCATCGACATCGCTCTTTTCGAGCTATTTAATGCGAGAAACACGTTATCTGGTGTTTTCACCACTCCACAGTGCGTATGATATGCAGAACCGGCGATATCTTGGTTTTCGTGGGGTTTCAAGCTGAGATATGCATTATCTGCGATAATCTTGGTGAGACTTCTGTCCGAAGTGTGCAGAATCATCGAGATCGCACTTTTCACGCTATTTAATGCGAGAAACACGTTTTCTGGGGCTTTCAACACACCACAGTTCGTTGGATTTGCAGAACAGGTGATATCTTGGGTTTCGAGGGGTTTCAAGCTGAGATATGGATTTTCTGCGATAAACTTCGTGATACTTCTGTCCGAAGTATGCAGAATCATCGACATCGCTCTTTTCGAGCTATTTAATGCGAGAAACACGTTATCTGGTGTTTTCACCACTCCACAGTGCGTTTGATATGCAGTACCAGCGATATCTTGGTTTTCGTGGGGTTTCAAGCTGAGATATGAATTTTTTAGGATAATCTTGGTGAGACTTCTGTCCGAAGTATGCAGAATCATCGAGATCGCTCTATTCGAGCTATTTAATGCGACAAAACGTTATCCGGTGATTTCCCCACTCCACAGTGCGTATGATATGCAGAACCGAAGATTTCTTGGTTTTCGTGAGGTTTCAAGCTCATATATGCATTTTCTGCGATAATCTTGGTGAGACTTCTGTTAGAAGTATGCAGAATCATCGAGATCGCTCTTTTCGAGCTATTTAATGCGAGAAACACGTTATCTGGTGTTTTCACCACTCCACAGTGCGTATGATATGCAGAACCGGCGATATCTTGGTTTTCGTGGGGTTTCATGCTGAGATATGCATTATCTGCGATAATCTTGGTGAGACTTCTGTCCGAAGTGTGCAGAATCATCGAGATCGCTCTTTTCAAGCTATTTCATGCGAGAAACACGTTTTCTGGGGTTTTCACAACACCACAGTTCATTGGATATGCAGAACAGGTGATATCTTGGTTTTCCAGGGGTTTCAAGCTGAGATATGCATTTTCTTCGATAAACTTGGTGAGACTTCTGTCCGAAGTATGCAGAATCATCGAGATCGCTCTTTTCGAGCTATTTAATCCGAGAAACACGTTTTCTGGGGTTTTCACCACTCCACAGTTCGTTGGATATGCAGGACAGGAGATATCTTGGTTTTCGTGGGGTTTCTAGCAGAGATATGCATTTTCTGCGATAATCATGGTGAGACTTCTGTTAGAAGTATGCAGAATCATCGAGATCGCTCTTTTCGAGCTATTTAATGCGAGAAACACGTTATCTGGTGTTTTCACCACTCCACAGTGCGTATGATATGCAGAACCGGCGATATCTTGGTTTTCGTGGGGTTTCATGCTGAGATATGCATTATCTGCGATAATCTTGGTGAGACTTCTGTCCGAAGTGTGCAGAATCATCGAGATCGCTCTTTTCAAGCTATTTCATGCGAGAAACACGTTTTCTGGGGTTTTCACAACACCACAGTTCATTGGATATGCAGAACAGGTGATATCTTGGTTTTCCAGGGGTTTCAAGCTGAGATATGCATTTTCTTCGATAAACTTGGTGAGACTTCTGTCCGAAGTATGCAGAATCATCGAGATCGCTCTTTTCGAGCTATTTAATCCGAGAAACACGTTTTCTGGGGTTTTCACCACACCACAGTTCGTTGGATATGCAGAACAGGAGATATCTTGGTTTGCGTGGGGTTTCAAGCAGAGATATGCATTGTCTGCGATAATCTCGGTGAGACTTCTGTTAGAAGTATGCAGAATCAGCGAGATCGCTCTTTTCGAGCTATTTAATGCGAGAAACACGTTATCTGGTGTTTTCACCACTCCACAGTGCGTATGATATGCAGAACCGGCGATATCTTGGTTTTCGTGGGGTTTCATGGTGAGATATGCATTATCTACGATAATCTTGGTGAGACTTCTGTCCGAAGTGTGCAGAATCATCGAGATCGCACTTTTCAAGCTATTTAATGCGAGAAACACGTTATCTGGTGTTTTCATCACTCCACAGGGCGTTTGATATGCAGAACCAGCGATATCTTGGCTTTCGTGGGGTTTCAAGCTGAGATATGTATTTTCTGCGATAAGCTTGGTGAGACATTTGTCCGAAGTATGCAGAATCATCGGGAGCGCTCTTTTCGAGCTATTTAATGCGCGAAACACGTTTTCTGGGTTTTTCACCACTCCACAGTTCTTTGGATATGCAGAAGAGGAGATATCTTGGTTTGCGTGGGGTTTCAAGCAGAGATATGCATTTTCTGCGATAACCTTGGTGAGACTTCTGTTAGAAGTATGCAGAATCATCGAGATCGCTCTTTTCGAGCTATTTAATGCGAAAAACACGTTATCTGGTGTTTTCACCACACCACAGTGCGTTTGATATGCAGAACCGGCGATATCTTGGTTTTCGTGGGGTTTCAAGCTGAGATATGCATTTTTTACGTTAATCTTGGTGAGACTTCTGTCCGAAGTATGCAGAATCATCGAGATCGCTCTATTCGAGCTATTTAATGCGACAAAACGTTATCCGGTGTTGTCACTACTCCACAGTGCGTATGATACGCAGAACCGACGATATCTTGGTTTTCGTGGGGTATCAAGCTGAGATATGCATTTTCTGCGATAATCTTGGTGAGACTTCTGTCCGAAGTATGCAGAATCTTCGAGATCGCGCTTTTGGAGCTATTTAATGCGAGAAACACATTTTCTGGTGTTTTCACCACCCCACAGTGCGTTTGATATGCAGAACCGGCGACATCTTTTTTTTCGACGGGTTTCAAGCTGAGATATGCATTTTCTGCGATAATATTGGTGAGACTTCAGTCAGAAGTATGCAGAATGATCTAGTTCGCTCGTTTCGAGCTATTTAATGCGAGAAACACGTTATCTGGTTGCTTTCACCACTCCACAGTGCGTTTGATATGCAGAACCGGCGACATCTTGATTTTCGTGAGGTTTCAAGCTGAGATATGCATTTTCTGCGATAATATTGGTGAGACTTCTGTCCGAAGTATGCAGAATCATCTAGATCGCTCGTTTCGAGCTATTTAATGCGAAAAAACAAGTTTTGTGGTGTTTTGACCACTCAACAGTACGTTTGACATGCAGAAACGGAGATACCTTGGTTTCGGTCGGGTTTCAAGCTGAGATATGCATTTTCTGCGATAATATTGGTGAGACTTCAGTTAGAAGTATGCAGAATCATCGAGATCGCTCTATTCGAGCTATTTAATGCGAGAAACACGTTTTCTGGGGTTTTCACCACACCACAGTGCGTTTGATATGCAGAACCAGCGATATCTTGGCTTTCGTGGGGTTTCAAGCTGAGATATGCATTTTCTGCGATAAGCATGGTGAGACAGTTGTCCGAAGTATGCAGAAACATCGGGAGCGCTCTTTCCGAGCTATTTAATGCGAGAAACACGTTTTCTGGTTTTTTCACCACTCCACAGTTCTTTGGATATGTAGAACAGGAGATATCTTGGTTTGCGTGGGTTTTCAAGCAGAGATATGCATTTTCTGAGATAACCTTTGTGAGACTTCTGTTAGAAGTATGCAGAATCATCGAGATCGCTCTTTTCGAGCTATTTAATGCGAGAAACACGTTATCTGGTGCTTTCACCACTCCACAGTGCGCATGATATGCAGAACCGGAGATATCTTGGTTTTCGTAGGGTTTCAAGCTGAGATATGCATTATCTGCGATAATCTTGGTGAGACTTCTGTCCGAAGTGTGCAGAATCATCGAGATCGCACTTTTCAAGCTATTTAATGCGAGAAACACGTTTTCTGGGGCTTTCACCACACCACAGTTCGTTGGATATGCAGAACAGGTGATATCTTGGGTTTGGAGGTGTTTCAAGCTGAGATATGGATTTTCTGCGATAAGCTTGGTGAGACTTCTGTCCGAAGTATGCAGAATCATCGACATCGCTCTTTTCGAGCTATTTAATGCGAGAAACACGTTATCTGGTGTTTTCACCACTCCACAGTGCGTTTGATATGCAGTACCAGCGATATCTTGGTTTTCGTGGGGTTTCAAGCTGAGAAATGAATTTTTTAGGATAATCTTGGTGAGACTTCTGTCCGAAGTATGCAGAATTATCGAGATCGCTCTATTCGAGCTATTTAATGCGAGAAACACGTTTTCTGGTGTATTCGCCACTCCACAGTGCGTTTGATATGCAGAACCAGCGATATCTTGGAATCATCGAGATCGCTCTTTTCGAGCTATTTAATGCGAGAAACACGTTATCTGGTGTTTTCACCACTCCACAGTGCGCATGAAAT
This sequence comes from Anthophora plumipes, assembly GCA_951804975.1. Classification (NCBI taxonomy): domain Eukaryota; kingdom Metazoa; phylum Arthropoda; class Insecta; order Hymenoptera; family Apidae; genus Anthophora; species Anthophora plumipes. The sequence continues at coordinate 65,322 of CATORF010000886.1, read as the reverse complement.
GCAGAACCGGAGATATCTTGGTTTTCGTAGGGTTTCAAGCTGAGATATGCATTATCTGCGATAATCTTGGTGAGACTTCTGTCCGAAGTGTGCAGAATCATCGAGATCGGACTTTTCAAGCTATTTAATGCGAGAAACACGTTTTCTGGTGCTTTCACCACACCACAGTTCGTTGGATATGCAGAACAGGTGATATCTTGGGTTTGGAGGGGTTTCAAGCTGAGATATGGATTTTCTGCGATAAACTTGGTGAGACTTCTTTCCGAAGTATGCAGAATCATCGACATCGCTCTTTTCGAGCTATTTAATGCGAGAAACACGTTATCTGGTGTTTTCACCACTCCACAGTGCGTTTGATATGCAGTACCAGCGATATCTTGGTTTTCGTGGGGTTTCAAGCTGAGAAATGAATTTTTTAGGATAATCTTGGTGAGACTTCTGTCCGAAGTATGCAGAATCATCGAGATCGCTCTATTCGAGCTATTTAATGCGACAAAACGTTGTCCGGTGATTTCACCCCTCCACAGTGCGTATGATATGCAGAACCGACGATATCTTGGTTTTCGTGGGGTTTCAAGCTCAGATATGCATTTTCTGCGATAATCTTGGTGAGACTTCTGTCCGAAGTATGCAGAAACATCGAGAGCGCTCTTTTCGAGCTATTTAATGCGAGAATCACGTTATCTAGTTGTTTTCACCACTCCACAGTGCGTTTGATATGCAGAACCGGCGACATCTTTGCTTTCGTCGTGTATCAAGCTGAGATATGCATTTTCTGCGATAATCTTGGTGAGACTTCAGTCAGAAGTACGCAGAATCATTTAGACCGCTCGTTTCGAGCTGCTTAATGCGTGAAACACGTTTTCTGGTGTTTTCACCAATCCACAGTGCGTTTGATATGCAGAACCGGCGACATCTTGGATTTCGTCGGGGTTCACGCTGAGATATGCATTTTCTGCGATAATCTTGGTGAGACTTCTGTCCGAAGTATGCAGAATCATCGAGATCGCTCTTTTCGAGCTATTTAATGCGAGAAACACGTTTTCTGGTGTATTCACCACCGCACAGTTCGTTTGATATGCAGAACCGGCGATATCTTGATATTCGTGGTGTTTCCAGCTGAGACATGCATTTTCTGCGATAATCTTGGTGAGACTTCTGTCCGAAGTAAGCAGAATCATCGAGATCGCTCTTCTCGAGCTACTTAATGCGAGAAACACGTTTTCTGGTGTATTCACCACTCCACAGTACGTTTGACATGCAGAACCGAAGATATCTTGGTTTCGGTCGGGTTTGAAGCTGAGATATGCATTTTCTGCGATTATCTTGGTGAGACATCAGTCAGAAGTATGCAGAATCATCTAGATCGCTCGTTTCGAGCTGCTTAATGCGAGAAACACGTTTTCTGGTGTTTTCACCACTCCACAGTTCGTTGGATATGCAGAACACGAGATATCTTGGTTTTCGTGGGGTTTCTAGGAGAGATATGCATTTTCTGCGATAATCATGGTGAGAATTCTGTTAGAAGTATGCAGCATCATCGAGATCGCACTTTTCGATCTATTTAATGCGAGAAACACGTTGTCTGGTGTTTTCACCATTCCACAGTTGGTATGATATGCAGAACCGTCGATGTTTGGTTTTCGTCGGGTTTCAAGCTGAGATATGCATTTTCTGCGATAATCTTGGTGAGACTTCTGTCCGATGTATGCTTAATCATCTAGATCGCTCTTGCCGAGCTATTTAACGCGAGAAACACGTTATCTGGTGTTTTCACCACTCCACAGTGCGTTTGATATGCAGAACCGGCGACATCTTGGCTTTAGTCGGGGTTCAAACTGAGACATGCATTTTCTGCGATAATCCTGGTGATTCTTCTGTCAGAAGTATGCAGAATCATCGAAAACGCTCTTTTCGAGCTGTTTAATGCGAGAAACACGTTATCTGGTGTTTTCACCACTCCACAGTGCGTTTGATATGCAGAACCGGCGACATCTTGGATTTCGTCGGGTTTCAAGCTGAGATATGCATTTTCTGCGATTATCTTGGTGAGACTTCAGTCAGAAGTATGCAGAATCATCTAGATCGCTCTTGTCGAGCTATTTAATGCAACAAAACAAGTTTCCTGGTGTTTTCAACATTCCACAGTGCGTATGATATGCAGAACCGGCGATATCATGATTTTGGTGGTGTTTCCAGTTGAGATATGCATTTTCTGCGATAATCTTGGTGAGTCTTCTGTCAGAAGTATGCAGAATCATCGAGATCCCTCTTTTCGGGCTATTTAATGCGAGAAACACGTTATCTGGTGTTTTCACCACTCCACAGTGCGTTTGATATGCAGAACCGGCGATATCTTGATTTTCGTGGTGTTTCCAGCTGAGATATGCATTTTCTGCGATAATCGTGGTGAGACTTCATTCAGAAGTATGCAGAATCATCTAGATCGCTCTTATCGAGCTATTTAATGCAAAAAAACAAGTTTCCCGGTGTTTTCAACATTCCACAGTGCATTTGATATGCGGAACCGGCGATATCTTGATTTTCGTGGTGTTTCCAGCTGAGATATGCATTTTCTGCGATAATCTTGGTGAGTCTTCTGACAGAAGTATGCAGAATCATCGGGATCGCTCTTTTCGAGCTATTTAATGCGAGAAACTCGTTATCTGGTTGTTTTCACCACTCCACATTGCGTTTGATATGCAGAACCGGCGTCATCTTGATTTTCGTGAGGTTTCAAGTTGAGATATGCATTTTTTGCGATAATATTGGTGAGACTTCAGTCAGAAGTATGCAGAATCATCTAGATCGCTCGTTTCGAGCTACTTAATGCGAGAAACACTTTTTCTGGTGTTTTCACCACTCCACAGAACGTTTTATGTGCAGAACCGGCGACATCTTGGATTTCGTCGGGTTTCAAGCTGAGATATGCATTTTCTGCGATTATCTTGGTGAGACTTCTGTCAGAAGTATGCAGAATCATCGAGATCGCACTTTTCGAGCTATTTAATGCGAGAAACTCGTTATCTGGTTGTTTTCACCACTCCACAGTGCGTTTGATATGCAGAACCGGCATAATCTTGATTTTCGTGAGGTTTCAAGGTGAGCTATGCATTTTTTGCGATAATCTTGGTGAGTCTTCTGTCAGAAGTATGCAGAATCATCTAAATCGCTCTTTTCGAGCTATTTAATGCGAGAAACACGTTTTCTGGTGTATTCACCAATCCACAGTGCGTTTGACATGCAGAACCGGCGAAATCTTGCTTTTCGTGGGTTTTCAAGCTGAGATATGCATTTTCTGCGATAATCTTGGTGAGACTTCTGTCAGAAGTATGCAGAATCATCGAGATCGCTCCTTTCGAGCTACTTAATGCGAGAAACACGTTATCTGGTGTTTTCGCCACTCCACAGTGCGTTTGACATGCAGAACCGCAGATATCTTGGTTACGTTCGGGATTCAAGCTGAGATATGCATTTTCTGCGATAATCTTGGTGAGACTTCAGTCAGAAGTATGCAGAATCATCTAGATCGCTCTTGTCGAGCTATTTAACGCGAGAAACACGTTATCTGGTGTTTTCACCACTCCACAGTGCGTTTGATATGCAGAAGCGGTGACATCTTGGCTTTAGTCGGGGTTCAAACTGAGACATGCATTTTCTGCGATAATCCTGGTGATTCTCCTGTCAGAAGTAAGCAGAATCATCGGGAACGCTCTTTCCGAGCTGTTTAATGCGAGAAACACGTTATCTGGTGTTTTCACCACTCCACAGTGCGTTTGATATGCAGAACCGGCGACATCTTGGATTTCGTCGGGTTTCAAGCTGAGATAGGCGTTTTCTGCGATTATCTTGGTGAGACTTCAGTCAGAAGTATGCAGAATCATCTAGATCGCTCTTGTCGAGCTATTTAATGCAAAAAAACAAGTTTCCTGGTGTTTTCAACATTCCACAGTGCGTTTGATATTCAGAACCGGCGATATCTCGATTTTCGTGGTGTTTCCAGTAGAGATATGCAGTTTCTGCGATAATCTTGGTGAGTCTTCTGTCAGAAGTATGCAGAATCATCGAGATCCCTCTTTTCGGGCTATTTAATGCGAGAAACACGTTATCTGGTGTTTTCACCACTCCACAGTGCGTTTGATATGCGGAACCGGCGATATCTTGATTTTCGTGGTGTTTCCAGCTGCGATATGCATTTTCTGCGATAATCTTGGTGAGTCTTCTGTCAGAAGTATGCAGAATCATCGGGGTCGCTCTTTTCGAGCTATTTAATGTGAGAAACTCGTTATCTGGTTGTTTTCACCACTCCACAGTGCGTTTGATATGCAGAAACGGCGTCATCTTGATTTTCGTGAGGTTTCAAGGTGAGATTTCCTTTTTTGCGATAATATTGGTGAGACTTCAGTCAGAAGTATGCAGAATCATCTAGATCGCTCGTTTCGAGCTACCTAATGCGAGAAACACGTTTTCTGGTGTTTTCACCACTCCACAGTGCGTTTGATATGCAGAACCGGCGACATCGTGGCTTTCGTCGGGTATCAAGCTGAGATATGCATTTTCTACGATAATCTTGGTGAGACTTCTGTCAGAAGTATGCAGAATAATCGAGAACCCTCTTTTCGAGTTATTTGATGCGAGAAACACGTTATCTGGTGTTTCACCATTCCACAGTGCGTTTAATATGCAGAACCGGCGATAACTTGAATTTCGTGGTGTTTCCAGTTGAGATATGCATTTTCTGCGATAATCTTGGTGAGTCTCCTGTCAGAAGTATGCAGAATCATCGAGAACCCTCTTTTCGAGTTATTTAATGCGAGAAACACATTATCTGGTGTATTCACCACTCCACAGTACGTTTGACATGCAGAACCGGAAATATCTTGGCTTTCGTCGGGTTTCAAGCTGGGATATGCATTTTCTACGATAATCTTGGTGAGACTTCTGTCAGAAGTATGCAGAATCATCTAGATCGACCGTTTCGAGCTACCTAATGCGAGATACACGTTTTCTGGTGTTTTCGCCACTCCACAGTGCGTTTGACATGCAGAACCGCAGATATCTTGGTTACGGTGGGATTCAAGCTGAGATATGCATTTTCTGCGATAATCTTGGTGAGTCTTCTGTCAGAAGTATGCAGAATCATCGAGATCCCTCTTTTCGGGCTATTTAATGCGAGAAACACGTTATCTGGTGTTTTCACCACTCCACAGTGCGTTTGAAATGCAGAACCGGCGACATCTTTGATTTCGTCGGGGTTCAAGCTGACATATGCATTTTCTGCGATAATAATGGTGAGACTTCAGTCAGAAGTATGCAGAATCATCTAGATCGTTCGTTTCGAGCTATTTAATGCGAGAAACACGCTATCTGGTGTTTTCACCACTCCACTGTGCGTTTGATATGCAGAACCGACAATATCTTGGTTTTCGTGGGGTTTCAAGCTCAGATATGCATTTTCTGCGATAATCTTGGTGAGACTTCTGTCCGAAGTATGCAGAGTCATCGAGATCGTATTTTTCGAGCTATTTAATGCGAGAAACACGTATTCTGGGGTTTTCACCACTCCACAGTTCGTTGGATATGCAGAACAGGAGATATCTTGGTTTTCGTGGGGTTTCAAGCTGAGATATGCAATTTCTGCGATAATCTTGGTGAGACTTCTGTCCGAAGTATGCTTAATCATCGAGATCGCTCTATTCGAGCTATTTAATGCGAGAAACACGTATTCTGGGGTTTTCACCACTCCACAGTTCGTTGGATATGCAGAACAGGAGATATCTTGGTTTTCGTGGGGTTTCAAGCTGAGATATGCATTTTTTACGATAATCTTGGTGAGACTTCTGTCCGAAGTATGCTTAATCATCGAGATCGCTCTATTCGAGCTATTTAATGCGAGAAACACGTTGTCTGGTGTTGTCACCACTCCACAGTTGGTTTGATATGCAGAACCGGCGATGTTTGGTTTTCGTCGGGTTTCAAGCTGAGATATGCATTTTCTGCGATAATCTTGGTGAGACTTCTGTCCGAAGTATGCTTAATCATCGAGATCGCTCTTTTCGACCTATTTAATGCGAGAAACACGTTATCTGGTGTTTTCAGCACGCCACAGTGCGTTTGATATGCAGAACCAGCGATATCTTGGTTTTCGTGGGGTTTCAAGCTCAGATATGCATTTTCTGTGATAATCTTGGTGAGAGTTCTGTCCGAAATATGCAGAGTCTTCGAGATCGCTCTTTTCGAGCTATTTAATGCGAAAAACACGTTATCTGGTGTTTTCAGCACGCCACAGTGCGTTTGATATGCAGAACCAGCGATATCTTGGTTTTCGTGGGGTTTTAAGCTCAGATATGCATTTTCTGCGATAATCTTGGTGAGACTTCTGTCCCAAGTATGCAGAGTCATCGAGATCGCTCGTTTCGACCTATTTAATGCGAGAAACACGTTATCTGGTGTTTTCAACACTCCACAGTGCGTATGATATGCAGAACCTGCGATATCTTGGTTTTCGTGGGGTTTCAAGCTGAGATATGAATTATCTGCGATAATCTTGGTGAGACTTCTGTCCGAAGTGTGCAGAACCATCGAGATCGATCTTTTCGAGCGATTTAATGCGAGAAACAAGTTATCTGGAGTTTTCACCACTCCACAGTGCGTTTGATATGCAGAACCGGCGATATCTTGGTTTTCGTGGGGTTTCAAGCTGAGATATGCATTTTCTGCGATAATCTTGGTGAGACTTCTGTCCGAAGTATGCAGAATCATCGAGATCGCTCGTTTCGAGCTATTTAATGCGAGATACACGTTATCTGGTGTTTTCACCACTCCACAGTGCGTTGGATATGCAGAACCAGCGATATCTGGGTTTTCGTGGGGTTTCAAGCTGAGATATGCATTTTTTACGATAATCTTGGTGAGACTTCTGTCCGAAGTATGCTTAATCATCGAGATCGCTCGTTTCGACCTATTTAATGCGAGAAACACGTTATCTGGTGTTTTCACCACTCCACAGTGCGTATGATATGCAGAACCGGCGATATCTTGGTTTTCGTGGGGTTTCAAGCTGAGATCTGCATTTTCTGCGATAATCTTGGTGAGACTGCTGTCCGAAGTGTGCAGAATCATCGATATCGCTCTTTTCGAGCTATTTTTTGCAAAAAAACAAGTTTTCTTGTGTTTTGACCACTCCACAGTGCGTTTGATATGTAGAGCCGCCGATAGCTTGTTTTTCGTGGGGTTTCCAGCTGAAATATGCATTTTCTGCGATAATCTTGCTGATTCATCTATGAGAAGTATGCAGAATCATCGAGAACGCTCTTTTCGTGTTAGTTAATACGAGAAACACGTTTTCTGGTGTTTTCAACATTCCACAGTGCGTCTGATATGCAGAACCGACGATATCTTGGTTTTCGTGGGGTTTCCAGCTGAGATATGCATTTTCTGCGATAATCTTGGTGAGTGTTCTGTCAGAAGTATGCAGAATCATCGAGATCGCTCGTTTCGAGCTATTTGATGCGAGAAACACGTTATTTGGTTGTTTTCACCACTCTACAGTGCGTTTGATATGCAGAACCGGCGACATCTTGGATTTCGTCGGGTTTCAAGATGAGATCTGCATTTTCTACGATAATCTTGGTGAGACCTCTGTCAGAAGTATGCAGAACCTTCGAGAACGCTCTTTTCGAGCTACTTAATGCAAGAAACACGTTTTCTGGTGTTTTCACGGCTCCACAGTACGTTTGATGTGCAGAACCGCAGATATCTTTGTTTTCGTGAGGTTTCAAGCTGAGATATGCATTTTCTGCGATAATCTTGGTGAGACCTCTGTCCGAAGTATGTAGAAACATCGAGATCGCACTTTTCGAGTTATTTAATGCGACAAACACGTTATCTGGTGTTTTCACCACTCCACAGTGCGTTTGATATGCAGAACCAGCGAAATCTTGGTTTTCGTGGGGTTTCTAGCAGAGATATGCATTATCTGCGATAATCATGTTGAGACTTCTGTTAGAAGTATGCAGAATCTTCGAGATCGTACTTTTCGAGCTATTTTATGCGAGAAACACGTTTTCTGGGGTTTTCACCACTGCACAGTTCGTTGGATATGCAGAACAGGAGATATCTTGGTTTTCGTGGGGTTTCAAGCTGAGATATGCATTTTTTACGATAATCATGGTGAGACTTCTGTCCGAAGTATGCAGAATCATCGAGATCGCACTTTTCGAGCTATTTAATGCGAGAAACACGATATCTGGTGTTTTCAGCAATCCACAGTGCGTATGATATGCAGAACCGGCGATATCTTGGTTTTCGTGGGGTTTCAAGCTGAGATATGCATTGTCTGCGATAATCTTGGTGAGACTTCTGTCAGAAGTATGCAGAATCATCGGGATCGCTCTTTTCGAGCTATTTAACGCGAGAGACACGTTTTCTGGGGTTTTCCCCACTCCACAGTTCGTTGGATATGCAGAACAGTCGATATCTTGGTTTTCGTGGGGTTTCAAGCTGAGATATGCATTTTCTAGGATAATCTTGGTGAGACTTCTGTCCGAAGTATGCTGAATCATCTAGATCGCTCTTTTCGAGCAATTTAATGCGAGAAATACGTTATCTGGTGTTTTCACCACTCCACAGTGTGTTTGATATGCAGAACCGGCGACATCTTGGCTGTCGTAGGGTATCAAGCTGAGATATGCATTTTCTACGATAATCTTGGTGAGACTTCAGTCAGAAGTATGCAGAATCATCGGGATCGCTCTTTTCGAGCTATTTAACGCGAGAGACACGTTTTCTGGGGTTTTCCCCACTCCACAGTTCGTTGGATATGCAGAACAGTCGATATCTTGGTTTTCGTGGGGTTTCAAGCTGAGATATGCACTTTTTACGATAATCTTGGTGAGACTTCTGTCCGAAGTATGCTTAATCATCGAGATCGCTCTATTCGAACTATTTAATGCGACAAAACGTTATCGGGTGTTTTCAGCACTCCACAGTGCGTTTGATATGCAGAACCAGCGATATCTCAGTTTTCGTGGGGTTTCCAGCTGAGATATGCATTTTTTTCGATAATCTTGGTGAGACTTCTGTCCGAAGTATGCAGAATCATCGAGATCGCTCTTTTCGAGCTATTTAATGCGAGAAACACGTTATCTGGTGTTTCCACCACTCCACAGAGCGTTTGATATGCAGTACCATCGATATCTTGGTTTTCGTGGGGATTCAAGCTGTGATATGCATTTTCTAGGATAATCTTGGTGAGACTTCTGTCCGAAGTATGCTGAATCATCTAGATCGCTCTTTTCGAGCTATTTAATGCGAGAAACACGTTATCTGGTGTTTTCACCACTACACCGTGCGTTTGATATGCAGGACCGGCGACATCTTGGCTGTCGTAGGGTATCAAGCTGAGATATGCATTTTCTACGGTAATCTTGGTGAGACTTCTGTCCGAAGTATGCTGAACCATCTAGATCGCTCTTTTCGAGCTAGTTAATGCGAGAAACACGTTATCTGGTGTTTTCACCACTCCACAGTGCGTTTGATATGCAGAACCGGCGACATCTTGGCTGTCGTAGGGTATCAAGCTGAGATATGCATTTTCTACGATAATCTTGGTGAGTCGTCTGTCAGAAGTATGCAGAATCTTCGAGATCGCTCATTTCGAGCTAGTTAATGCGAGAAACACGTTATCTGGTGTTTTCACCACTCCACAGCGCGTTTGATATGCAGAACCGGCGATATCTTGATTTTCGTGGTTTTTCCTGCTGAGATATGCATTTTCAGCGATAATCTTGGTGAGTCTTCTGTCAGAAGTATGCAGAATCATCGAGATCGCTCATTTCGAGCTAGTTAATGCGAGAAACACGTTATCTGGTGTTTTCACCACTCCACAGTGCGTTTGTTATGCAGAACAGGCGACATCTTGGCTGTCGTAGGGTATCAAGCTGAGATATGCATTTTCTACGATAATCTTGGTGAGTCTTCTGTCAGAAGTATGCAGAATCTTCGAGATCGCTCATTTCGAGCTAGTTAATGCGAGAAACACGTTATCTGGTGTTTTCACCACTCCACAGCGCGTTTGATATGCAGAACCGGCGATATCTTGATTTTCGTGGTTTTTCCTGCTGAGATATGCATTTTCAGCGATAATCTTGGTGAGTCCTCTGTCAGAAGTATGCAGAATCATCGAGATCGCTCATTTCGAGCTAGTTAATGCGAGAAACACGTTATCTGGTGTTTTCACCACTCCACAGTTCGTTGTGTATGCAGAACAGGAGATATCTTGGTTTTCGTGGGGTTTCTAGCAGAGATATGCATTATCTGCGATAATCATGTTGAGACTTCTGTTAGAAGTATGCAGAATCTTCGAGATCGTACTTTTCGAGCTATTTTTTGCGGGAAACACGTTTTCTGGGGTTTTCACCACTGCACAGTTCGTTGGATATGCAGAACAGGAGATATCTTGGTTTTCGTGGGTTTTCTAGCAGAGATATGCATTTTCTGCGATAATCATGGTGAGACTTCTGTTAGAAGTATGCAGAATCATCGAGATCGCACATTTCGAACTATTTAATGCGAGAAACAGGTTGTCTGGTGTTTTCACCACTCCACAGTTGGTTTGATATGCAGAACCGGCGATATCTGGGTTTTCGTGGGGTTTCAAGCTGAGATATGCATTTTCTGAGATAATCTTGGTGAGACCTCTGTCCGAAGTATGCAGATACATCGAGATCGCTCTTTTCGACCTATTTAATGCGAGAAACACGTTATCTGGTGTTTTCACCAGTCCACAGTGCGTTTGATATGCAGAACCAGCGATATCTTGGTTTTCGTGGGGTTTCAAGCTGAGATATGCATTTTTTACGATAATCATGGTGAGACTTCTGTCCGAAGTATGCAGAATCATCGAGATCGCACTTTTCGAGCTATTTAATGCGAGAAACACGATATCTGGTGTTTTCAGCACTCCACAGCGCGTTTGATATGCAGAACCGGCGATATCTTGATTTTCGTGGTTTTTCCTGCTGAGATATGCATTTTCAGCGATAATCTTGGTGAGTCTTCTGTCAGAAGTATGCAGAATCATCGAGATCGCTCATTTCGAGCTAGTTAATGCGAGAAACACGTTATCTGGTGTTTTCACCACTCCACAGTGCGTTTGTTATGCAGAACCGGCGACATCTTGGCTGTCGTAGAGTATCAAGCTGAGATATGCATTTTCTACGATAATCTTGGTGAGTCTTCTGTCAGAAGTATGCAGAATCTTCGAGATCGCTCATTTCGAGCTAGTTAATGCGAGAAACACGTTATCTGGTGTTTTCACCACTCCACAGCGCGTTTGATATGCAGAACCGGCGATATCTTGATTTTCGTGGTTTTTCCTGCTGAGATATGCATTTTCAGCGATAATCTTGGTGAGTCCTCTGTCAGAAGTATGCAGAATCATCGAGATCGCTCATTTCGAGCTAGTTAATGCGAGAAACACGTTATCTGGTGTTTTCACCACTCCACAGTTCGTTGTGTATGCAGAACAGGAGATATCTTGGTTTTCGTGGGGTTTCTAGCAGAGATATGCATTATCTGCGATAATCATGTTGAGACTTCTGTTAGAAGTATGCAGAATCTTCGAGATCGTACTTTTCGAGCTATTTTTAGCGGGAAACACGTTTTCTGGGGTTTTCACCACTGCACAGTTCGTTGGATATGCAGAACAGGAGATATCTTGGTTTTCGTGGGTTTTCTAGCAGAGATATGCATTTTCTGCGATAATCATGGTGAGACTTCTGTTAGAAGTATGCAGAATCATCGAGATCGCACATTTCGAACTATTTAATACGAGAAACAGGTTGTCTGGTGTTTTCACCACTCCACAGTTGGTTTGATATGCAGAACCGGCGATATCTGGGTTTTCGTGGGGTTTCAAGCTGAGATATGCATTTTCTGAGATAATCTTGGTGAGACCTCTGTCCGAAGTATGCAGAAACATCGAGATCGCTCTTTTCGACCTATTTAATGCGAGAAACACGTTATCTGGTGTTTTCACCAGTCCACAGTGCGTTTGATATGCAGAACCAGCGATATCTTGGTTTTCGTGGGGTTTCAAGCTGAGATATGCATTTTTTACGATAATCATGGTGAGACTTCTGTCCGAAGTATGCAGAATCATCGAGATCGCACTTTTCGAGCTATTTAATGCGAGAAACACGATATCTGGTGTTTTCAGCACTCCACAGTGCGTACGATATGCAGAACCGGCGATATCTTGGTTTTCGTGGGGTTTCAAGCTGAGATATGCATTGTCTGCGATAATCTTGGTGAGACTTCTGTCCGAAGTGTGCAGAATCATCGAGATCGCTCTTTTCGAGCTATTTAATGCGAGAAACACGTTTTCTGGGGTTTTCATCACACCACAGTACGTTGGATATGCAGAACCAGCGATATCTTGGCTTTCGTGGGGTTTCAAGCTGAGATATGCATTTTTTACGATAATCATGGTGAGACTTCTGTCCGAAGTATGCAGAATCATCGAGATCGCACTTTTCGAGCTATTTAATGCGAGAAACACGATATCTGGTGTTTTCAGCAATCCACAGTGCGTATGATATGCAGAACCGGCGATATCTTGGTTTTCGTGGGGTTTCAAGCTGAGATATGCATTTTCAGCGATAATCTTGGTGAGTCTTCTGTCAGAAGTATGCAGAATCTTCGAGATCGCTCATTTCGAGCTAGTTAATGCCAGAAACACGTTATCTGGTGTTTTCACCACTCCACAGCGCGTTTGATATGCAGAACCGGCGATATCTTGATTATCGTGGTTTTTCCTGCTGAGATATGCATTTTCAGCGATAATCTTGGGGAGTCTTCTGTCAGAAGTATGCAGAATCATCGAGATCGCTCATTTCGAGCTAGTTAATGCGAGAAACACGTTATCTGGTGTTTTCACCACTCCACAGTTCGTTGTATATGCAGAACAGGAGATATCTTGGTTTTCGTGGGGTTTCTAGCAGAGATATGCATTATCTGCGATAATCATGTTGAGACTTCTGTTAGAAGTATGCAGAATCTTCGAGATCGTACATTTCGAGCTATTTTATGCGAGAAACACGTTTTCTGGAGTTTTCACCACTGCACAGTTCGTTGGATATGCAGAACAGGAGATATCTTGGTTTTCGTGGGTTTTCTAGCAGAGATATGCATTTTCTGAGATAATCTTGGTGAGACCTCTGTCCGAAGTATGCAGAAACATCGAGATCGCTCTTTTCGACCTATTTAATGCGGAAACACGTTATCTGGTGTTTTCACCACTCCACAGTGCGTTTGATATGCAGAACCAGCGATATGTTGGTTTTCGTGGGGTTTCAAGCTGAGATATGCATTGTCTGCGATAATCTTGGTGAGACTTCTGTCCGAAGTATGCAGAAACATCGAGATCGCTCTTTTCGACCTATTTAATGCGAGAAACACGTTATCTGGTGTTTTCACCACTCCACAGTGCGTTCGATATGCAGAACCAGCGATATCTTGGTTTTCTTGGGGGTTCAAGCTGAGATATGCATTTTTTACGATAATCATGGTGAGACTTCTGTCCGAAGTATGCAGAATCATCGAGATCGCACTTTTCGAGCTATTTAATGCGAGAAACACGATATCTGGTGTTTTCAGCACTCCACAGTGCGTACGATATGCAGAACCGGCGATATCTTGGTTTTCGTGGGGTTTCAAGCTGAGATATGCATTTTTTACGATAATCATGGTGAGACTTCTGTCCGAAGTATGCAGAATCATCGAGATCGCTCATTTCGAGCTAGTTAATGCGAGAAACACGTTATCTGGTGTTTTCACCACTCCACAGTTCGTTGTGTATGCAGAACAGGAGATATCTTGGTTTTCGTGGGGTTTCTAGCAGAGATATGCATTATCTGCGATAATCATGTTGAGACTTCTGTTAGAAGTATGCAGAGTCTTCGAGATCGTACTTTTCGAGCTATTTTTAGCGGGAAACACGTTTTCTGGGGTTTTCACCACTGCACAGTTCGTTGGATATGCAGAACAGGAGATATCTTGGTTTTCGTGGGTTTTCTAGCAGAGATATGCATTTTCTGCGATAATCATGGTGAGACTTCTGTTAGAAGTATGCAGAATCATCGAGATCGCACATTTCGAACTATTTAATGCGAGAAACAGGTTGTCTGGTGTTTTCACCACTCCACAGTTGGTTTGATATGCAGAACCAGCGATATCTGGGTTTTCGTGGGGTTTCAAGCTGAGATATGCATTTTCTGAGATAATCTTGGTGAGACCTCTGTCCGAAGTATGCAGAAACATCGAGATCGCTCTTTTCGACCTATTTAATGCGAGAAACACGTTATCTGGTGTTTTCACCAGTCCACAGTGCGTTTGATATGCAGAACCAGCGATATCTTGGTTTTCGTGGGGTTTCAAGCTGAGATATGCATTTTTTACGATAATCATGGTGAGACTTCTGTCCGAAGTATGCAGAATCATCGAGATCGCACTTTTCGAGCTATTTAATGCGAGAAACACGATATCTGGTGTTTTCAGCACTCCACAGTGCGTACGATATGCAGAACCGGCGATATCTTGGTTTTCGTGGGGTTTCAAGCTGAGATATGCATTGTCTGCGATAATCTTGGTGAGACTTCTGTCCGAAGTGTGCAGAATCATCGAGATCGCTCTTTTCGAGCTATTTAATGCGAGAAACACGTTTTCTGGGGTTTTCATCACACCACAGTTCGTTGGATATGCAGAACCAGCGATATCTTGGCTTTCGTGGGGTTTCAAGCTGAGATATGCATTTTTTACGATAATCATGGTGAGACTTCTGTCCGAAGTATGCAGAATCATCGAGATCGCACTTTTCGAGCTATTTAATGCGAGAAACACGATATCTGGTGTTTTCAGCAATCCACAGTGCGTATGATATGCAGAACCGGCGATATCTTGGTTTTCGTGGGGTTTCAAGCTGAGATATGCATTGTCTGCGATAATCTTGGTGAGACTTCTGTCCGAAGTATGCAGAATCATCGAGATCGCTCTTTTCGAGCTATTTGATGCGAGAAACTCGTAATCTGGCGTTTTTACCGCTCAACAGTGCGTATGATATGCAGAACGGACGATATCTTGGTTTTCGTGGGGCTTCAAGCTCAGATATGCATTTTCTGCGATAATCTTGGTGAGACTTCTGTCCGAAGTATGCAGAATCATCGGGATCGCTCTTTTCGAGCTATTAAATGCGAGAAACACGTTTTCTGGGGTTTTCACCACTCCATTGTTCGTAGGATATGCAGAACAGGAGATATCTTAATTTTCGTGGTTTTTCCAGCTGAGATATGCATTTTCAGCGATAATCTTGGTGAGTCTTCTGTCAGAAGTATGCAGAATCTTCGAGATCGCTCATTTCGAGCTAGTTAATGCGAGAAACACGTTATCTGGTGTTTTCACCACTCCACAGCGCGTTTGATATGCAGAACCGGCGATATCTTGATTTTCGTGGGTTTTCTAGCAGAGATATGCATTTTCTGAGATAATCTTGGTGAGACCTCTGTCCGAAGTATGCAGAAACATCGAGATCGCTCTTTTCGACCTATTTAATGCGGAAACACGTTATCTGGTGTTTTCACCACTCCACAGTGCGTTTGATATGCAGAACCAGCGATATGTTGGTTTTCGTGGGTTTTCAAGCTGAGATATGCATTTTTTACGATAATCATGGTGAGACTTCTGTCCGAAGGATGCAGAATCATCGAGATCGCACTTTTCGAGCTATTTAATGCGAGAAACACGATATCTGGTGTTTTCAGCAATCCACAGTGCGTATGATATGCAGAACCGGCGATATCTTGGTTTTCGTGGGGTTTCAAGCTGAGATATGCATTGTCTGCGATAATCTTGGTGAGACTTCTGTCCGAAGTATGCAGAATCATCGAGATCGCTCTTTTCGAGCTATTTGATGCGAGAAACACGTTATCTGGTGTTTTCAACACTCCACAGTGCGTTTGATATGCAGAACCAGCGATATCTTGGCTGTCGTAGGGTATCAAGCTGAGATATGCATTTTCTACGATAATCTTTGTGAGACTTCTGTCAGAAGTATGCAGAATCATCGGGATCGCTCTTTTCGAGCTATTTAACGCGAGAGACACGTTTTCTGGGGGTTTCCCCACTCCACAGTTCGTTGGATATGCAGAACAGTCGATATCTTGGTTTTCGTGGGGTTTCAAGCTGAGATATGCACTTTTTACGATAATCTTGGTGAGACTTCTGTCCGAAGTATGCTTAATCATCGAGATCGCTCTATTCGAACTATTTAATGCGACAAAACGTTATCTGGTGTTTTCAGCACTCCACAGTGCGTTTGATATGCAGAACCAGCGATATCTCAGTTTTCGTGGGGTTTCCAGCTGTGATATGCATTTTTTTCGATAATCTTGGTGAGACTTCTGTCCGAAGTATGCAGAATCATCGAGATCGCTCTTTTCGACCTATTTAATGCGAGAAACACGTTATCTGGTGTTTCCACCACTCCACAGAGCGTTTGATATGCAGTACCATCGATATCTTGGTTTTCGTGGGGTTTCAAGCTGTGATATGCATTTTCTAGGATAATCTTGGTGAGACTTCTGTCCGAAGTATGCTGAATCATCTAGATCGCTCTTTTCGAGCTATTTAATGCGAGAAACACGTTATCTGGTGTTTTCACCACTACACCGTGCGTTTGATATGCAGGACCGGCGACATCTTGGCTGTCGTAGGGTATCAAGCTGAGATATGCATTTTCTACGATAATCTTGGTGAGACTTCTGTCAGAAGTATGCAGAATCATCAGGATCGCTCTTTTCGAACTATTTAATGCGAGAGACACGTTTTCTGGGGTTTTCACCACTCCGCAGTTCGTTGGATATGCAGAACAGGAGATATCTTGGTTTTCGTGGAGTTTCTAGCAGAGATATGCATTTTCTGCGATAATCATGGTGAGACTTCTGTTAGAAGTATGCAGAATCATCGAGATCGCACTTTTCGAGCTATTTAATGCGAGAAACACGATATCTGGTGTTTTCAGCACTCCACAGTGCGTACGATATGCAGAACCGGCGATATCTTGGTTTTCGTGGGGTTTCAAGATGAGATATGCATTGTCTGCGATAATCTTGGTGAGTCTTCTGTCAGAAGTATGCAGAATCATCGAGATCGCTCATTTCGAGCTAGTTAATGCGAGAAACACGTTATCTGGTGTTTTCACCACTCCACAGTGCGTTTGTTATGCAGAACCGGCGACATCTTGGCTGTCGTAGGGTATCAAGCTGAGATATGCATTTTCTACGATAATCTTGGTGAGTCTTCTGTCAGAAGTATGCAGAATCTTCGAGATCGCTCATTTCGAGCTAGTTAATGCGAGAAACACGTTATCTGGTGTTTTCACCACTCCACAGCGCGTTTGATATGCAGAACCGGCGATATCTTGATTTTCGTGGTTTTTCCTGCTGAGATATGCATTTTCAGCGATAATCTTGGTGAGTCCTCTGTCAGAAGTATGCAGAATCATCGAGATCGCTCATTTCGAGCTAGTTAATGCGAGAAACACGTTATCTCGTGTTTTCACCACTCCACAGTTCGTTGTGTATGCAGAACAGGAGATATCTTGGTTTTCGTGGGGTTTCTAGCAGAGATATGCATTATCTGCGATAATCATGTTGAGACTTCTGTTAGAAGTATGCAGAGTCTTCGAGATCGTACTTTTCGAGCTATTTTTAGCGGGAAACACGTTTTCTGGGGTTTTCACCACTGCACAGTTCGTTGGATATGCAGAACAGGAGATATCTTGGTTTTCGTGGGTTTTCTAGCAGAGATATGCATTTTCTGCGATAATCATGGTGAGACTTCTGTTAGAAGTATGCAGAATCATCGAGATCGCACATTTCGAACTATTTAATGCGAGAAACAGGTTGTCTGGTGTTTTCACCACTCCACAGTTGGTTTGATATGCAGAACCAGCGATATCTGGGTTTTCGTGGGGTTTCAAGCTGAGATATGCATTTTCTGAGATAATCTTGGTGAGACCTCTGTCCGAAGTATGCAGAAACATCGAGATCGCTCTTTTCGACCTATTTAATGCGAGAAACACGTTATCTGGTGTTTTCACCAGTCCACAGTGCGTTTGATATGCAGAACCAGCGATATCTTGGTTTTCGTGGGGTTTCAAGCTGAGATATGCATTTTTTACGATAATCATGGTGAGACTTCTGTCCGAAGTATGCAGAATCATCGAGATCGCACTTTTCGAGCTATTTAATGCGAGAAACACGATATCTGGTGTTTTCAGCACTCCACAGTGCGTACGATATGCAGAACCGGCGATATCTTGGTTTTCGTGGGGTTTCAAGCTGAGATATGCATTGTCTGCGATAATCTTGGTGAGACTTCTGTCCGAAGTGTGCAGAATCATCGAGATCGCTCTTTTCGAGCTATTTAATGCGAGAAACACGTTTTCTGGGGTTTTCATCACACCACAGTTCGTTGGATATGCAGAACCAGCGATATCTTGGCTTTCGTGGGGTTTCAAGCTGAGATATGCATTTTTTACGATAATCATGGTGAGACTTCTGTCCGAAGTATGCAGAATCATCGAGATCGCACTTTTCGAGCTATTTAATGCGAGAAACACGATATCTGGTGTTTTCAGCAATCCACAGTGCGTATGATATGCAGAACCGGCGATATCTTGGTTTTCGTGGGGTTTCAAGCTGAGATATGCATTGTCTGCGATAATCTTGGTGAGACTTCTGTCCGAAGTATGCAGAATCATCGAGATCGCTCTTTTCGAGCTATTTGATGCGAGAAACTCGTAATCTGGCGTTTTTACCGCTCAACAGTGCGTATGATATGCAGAACGGACGATATCTTGGTTTTCGTGGGGCTTCAAGCTCAGATATGCATTTTCTGCGATAATCTTGGTGAGACTTCTGTCCGAAGTATGCAGAATCATCGGGATCGCTCTTTTCGAGCTATTAAATGCGAGAAACACGTTTTCTGGGGTTTTCACCACTCCAATGTTCGTAGGATATGCAGAACAGGAGATATCTTAATTTTCGTGGTTTTTCCAGCTGAGATATGCATTTTCAGCGATAATCTTGGTGAGTCTTCTGTCAGAAGTATGCAGAATCTTCGAGATCGCTCATTTCGAGCTAGTTAATGCGAGAAACACGTTATCTGGTGTTTTCACCACTCCACAGCGCGTTTGATATGCAGAACCGGCGATATCTTGATTTTCGTGGGTTTTCTAGCAGAGATATGCATTTTCTGAGATAATCTTGGTGAGACCTCTGTCCGAAGTATGCAGAAACATCGAGATCGCTCTTTTCGACCTATTTAATGCGGAAACACGTTATCTGGTGTTTTCACCACTCCACAGTGCGTTTGATATGCAGAACCAGCGATATGTTGGTTTTCGTGGGTTTTCAAGCTGAGATATGCATTTTTTACGATAATCATGGTGAGACTTCTGTCCGAAGGATGCAGAATCATCGAGATCGCACTTTTCGAGCTATTTAATGCGAGAAACACGATATCTGGTGTTTTCAGCAATCCACAGTGCGTATGATATGCAGAACCGGCGATATCTTGGTTTTCGTGGGGTTTCAAGCTGAGATATGCATTGTCTGCGATAATCTTGGTGAGACTTCTGTGCGAAGTATGCAGAATCATCGAGATCGCTCTTTTCGAGCTATTTGATGCGAGAAACACGTTATCTGGTGTTTTCAACACTCCACAGTGCGTTTGATATGCAGAACCAGCGATATCTTGGCTGTCGTAGGGTATCAAGCTGAGATATGCATTTTCTACGATAATCTTTGTGAGACTTCTGTCAGAAGTATGCAGAATCATCGGGATCGCTCTTTTCGAGCTATTTAACGCGAGAGACACGTTTTCTGGGGGTTTCCCCACTCCACAGTTCGTTGGATATGCAGAACAGTCGATATCTTGGTTTTCGTGGGGTTTCAAGCTGAGATATGCACTTTTTACGATAATCTTGGTGAGACTTCTGTCCGAAGTATGCTTAATCATCGAGATCGCTCTATTCGAACTATTTAATGCGACAAAACGTTATCTGGTGTTTTCAGCACTCCACAGTGCGTTTGATATGCAGAACCAGCGATATCTCAGTTTTCGTGGGGTTTCCAGCTGTGATATGCATTTTTTTCGATAATCTTGGTGAGACTTCTGTCCGAAGTATGCAGAATCATCGAGATCGCTCTTTTCGACCTATTTAATGCGAGAAACACGTTATCTGGTGTTTCCACCACTCCACAGAGCGTTTGATATGCAGTACCATCGATATCTTGGTTTTCGTGGGGTTTCAAGCTGTGATATGCATTTTCTAGGATAATCTTGGTGAGACTTCTGTCCGAAGTATGCTGAATCATCTAGATCGCTCTTTTCGAGCTATTTAATGCGAGAAACACGTTATCTGGTGTTTTCACCACTACACCGTGCGTTTGATATGCAGGACCGGCGACATCTTGGCTGTCGTAGGGTATCAAGCTGAGATATGCATTTTCTACGATAATCTTGGTGAGACTTCTGTCAGAAGTATGCAGAATCATCAGGATCGCTCTTTTCGAACTATTTAATGCGAGAGACACGTTTTCTGGGGTTTTCACCACTCCGCAGTTCGTTGGATATGCAGAACAGGAGATATCTTGGTTTTCGTGGAGTTTCTAGCAGAGATATGCATTTTCTGCGATAATCATGGTGAGACTTCTGTTAGAAGTATGCAGAATCATCGAGATCGCACATTTCGATCTATTTAATGCGAGAAACACGTTGTCTGGTGTTTTCACCACTCCACAGAGCGTTTGATATGCAGTACCATCGATATCTTGGTTTTCGTGGGGTTTCAAGCTGAGATATGCATTTTCTAGGATAATCTTAGTGAGACTTCTGTCCGAAGTATGCTGAATCATCTAGATCGCTCTTTTCGAGCTAGTTAATGCGAGAAACTCGTTATCTGGCGTTTTTACCACTCAACAGTGCGTATGATATGCAGAACGGACGATATCTTGGTTTTCGTGGGGCTTCAAGCTCAGATATGCATTTTCTGCGATAATCTTGGTGAGACTTCTGTCCGAAGTATGCAGAATCATCGGGATCGCTCTTTTCGAGCCATTAAATGCGAGAAACACGTTTTCTGGGGTTTTCACCACTCCACAGTTCGTAGGATATGCAGAACAGGAGATATCTTAATTTTCGTGGTTTTTCCAGCTGAGATATGCATTTTCAGCGATAATCTTGGTGAGTCTTCTGTCAGAAGTATGCAGAATCTTCGAGATCGCTCATTTCGAGCTAGTTAATGCGAGAAACACGTTATCTGGTGTTTTCACCACTCCACAGCGCGTTTGATATGCAGAACCGGCGATATCTTGATTATCGTGGTTTTTCCTGCTGAGATATGCATTTTCAGCGATAATCTTGGGGAGTCTTCTGTCAGAAGTATGCAGAATCATCGAGATCGCTCATTTCGAGCTAGTTAATGCGAGAAACACGTTATCTGGTGTTTTCACCACTCCACAGTTCGTTGTATATGCAGAACAGGAGATATCTTGGTTTTCGTGGGGTTTCTAGCAGAGATATGCATTATCTGCGATAATCATGTTGAGACTTCTGTTAGAAGTATGCAGAATCTTCGAGATCGTACATTTCGAGCTATTTTATGCGAGAAACACGTTTTCTGGGGTTTTCACCACTGCACAGTTCGTTGGATATGCAGAACAGGAGATATCTTGGTTTTCGTGGGTTTTCTAGCAGAGATATGCATTTTCTGAGATAATCTTGGTGATACCTCTGTCCGAAGTATGCAGAAACATCGAGATCGCTCTTTTCGACCTATTTAATGCGGAAACACGTTATCTGGTGTTTTCACCACTCCACAGTGCGTTTGATATGCAGAACCAGCGATATGTTGGTTTTCGTGGGGTTTCAAGCTGAGATATGCATTGTCTGCGATAATCTTGGTGAGACTTCTGTCCGAAGTATGCAGAAACATCGAGATCGCTCTTTTCGACCTATTTAATGCGAGAAACACGTTATCTGGTGTTTTCACCACTCCACAGTGCGTTCGATATGCAGAACCAGCGATATCTTGGTTTTCTTGGGGGTTCAAGCTGAGATATGCATTTTTTACGATAATCATGGTGAGACTTCTGTCCGAAGTATGCAGAATCATCGAGATCGCACTTTTCGAGCTATTTAATGCGAGAAACACGATATCTGGTGTTTTCAGCACTCCACAGTGCGTACGATATGCAGAACCGGCGATATCTTGGTTTTCGTGGGGTTTCAAGCTGAGATATGCATTGTCTGCGATAATCTTGGTGAGACTTCTGTCCGAAGTGTGCAGAATCATCGAGATCGCTCTTTTCGAGCTATTTAATGCGAGAAACACGATATCTGGTGTTTTCAGCACTCCACAGTGCGTACGATATGCAGAACCGGCGATATCTTGGTTTTCGTGGGGTTTCAAGCTGAGATATGCATTGTCTGCGATAATCTTGGTGAGACTTCTGTCCGAAGTGTGCAGAATCATCGAGATCGCTCTTTTCGAGCTATTTAATGCGAGAAACACGTTTTCTGGTGTTTTCAGCACTCCACAGTGCGTACGATATGCAGAACCGGCGATATCTTGGTTTTCGTGGGGTTTCAAGCTGAGATATGCATTGTCTGCGATAATCTTGGTGAGACTTCTGTCCGAAGTATGCAGAATCATCGGGATCGCTCTTTTCGAGCTATTAAATGCGAGAAACACGTTTTCTGGGGTTTTCACCACTCCACAGTTCGTAGGATATGCAGAACAGGAGATATCTTAATTTTCGTGGTTTTTCCAGCTGAGATATGCATTTTCAGCGATAATCTTGGTGAGTCTTCTGTCAGAAGTATGCAGAATCTTCGAGATCGCTCATTTCGAGCTAGTTAATGCGAGAAACACGTTATCTGGTGTTTTCACCACTCCACAGTGCGTTTGATATGCAGAACCGGCGACAACTTGGCTGTCGTAGGGTATCAAGCTGAGATATGCATTTTCTACGATAATCTTGGTGAGTCTTCTGTCAGAAGTAAGCAGAATCTTCGAGATCGCACATTTCGAGCTAGTTAATGCGAGAAACACGTTATCTGGTGTTTTCACCACTCCACAGTTCGTTGTATATGCAGAACAGGAGATATCTTGATTTTCGTGGTTTTTCCTGCTGAGATATGCATTTTCAGCGATAATCCTGGTGAGTCTTCTGTTAGAAGTATGCAGAATCTTCGAGATCGTACATTTCGAGCTATTTTATGCGAGAAACACGTTTTCTGGGGTTTTCACCACTGCACAGTTCGTTGGATATGCAGAACAGGAGATATCTTGGTTTTCGTGGGTTTTCTAGCAGAGATATGCATTTTCTGCGATAATCATGGTGAGACTTCTGTTAGAAGTATGCAGAATCATCGAGATCGCACATTTCGAACTATTTAATGCGAGAAACACGTTGTCTGGTGTTTTCACCACTCCACAGTTGGTTTGATATGCAGAACCGGCGATATCTGGGTTTTCGTGGGGTTTCAAGCTGAGATATGCATTTTCTGAGATAATCTTGGTGAGACCTCTGTCCGAAGTATGCAGAAACATCGAGATCGCTCTTTTCGACCTATTTAATGCGAGAAACACGTTATCTGGTGTTTTCAACAGTCCACAGTGCGTTCGATATGCAGAACCAGCGATATCTTGGTTTTCTTGGGGGTTCAAGCTGAGATATGCATTTTTTACTATAATCATGGTGAGACTTCTGTCCGAAGTATGCAGAATCATCGAGATCGCACTTTTCGAGCTATTTAATGCGAGAAACACGATATCTGGTGTTTTCAGCACTCCACAGTGCGTACGATATGCAGAACCGGCGATATCTTGGTTTTCGTGGGGTTTCAAGCTGAGATATGCATTGTCTGCGATAATCTTGGAGAGACTTCTGTCCGAAGTGTGCAGAATCATCGAGATCGCTCTTTTCGAGCTATTTAATGCGAGAAACACGTTTTCTGGGGTTTTCACCACACCACAGTTCGTTGGATATGCAGAACCAGCGATATCTTGGTTTTCGTGGGGTTTCAAGCTGAGATATGCATTTTTTACGATAATCATGGTGAGACTTTTGTCCGAAGTATGCAGAATCATCGAGATCGCACTTTTCGAGCTATTTAATGCGAGAAACACGATATCTGGTGTTTTCAGCACTCCACAGTGCGTACGATATGCAGAACCGGCGATATCTTGGTTTTCGTGGGGTTTCAAGCTGAGATATGCATTGTCTGCGATAATCTTGGTGAGACTTCTGTCCGAAGTATGCAGAATCATCGGGATCGCTCTTTTCGAGCTATTAAATGCGAGAAACACGTTTTCTGGGGTTTTCACCACTCCACAGTTCGTAGGATATGCAGAACAGGAGATATCTTAATTTTCGTGGTTTTTCCAGCTGAGATATGCATTTTCAGCGATAATCTTGGTGAGTCTTCTGTCAGAAGTATGCAGAATCTTCGAGATCGCTCATTTCGAGCTAGTTAATGCGAGAAACACGTTATCTGGTGTTTTCACCACTCCACAGTGCGTTTGATATGCAGAACCGGCGACATCTTGGCTGTCGTAGGGTATCAAGCTGAGATATGCATTTTCTACGATAATCTTGGTGAGTCTTCTGTCAGAAGTAAGCAGAATCTTCGAGATCGCTCATTTCGAGCTAGTTAATGCGAGAAACACGTTATCTGGTGTTTTCACCACTCCACAGCGCGTTTGATATGCAGAACCGGCGATATCTTGATTTTCGTGGTTTTTCCTGCTGAGATATGCATTTTCAGCGATAATCTTGGTGAGTCTTCTGTCAGAAGTATGCAGAATCAAAGAGATCGCTCATTTCGAGCTAGTTAATGCGAGAAACACGTTATCTGGTGTTTTCACCACTCCACAGTTCGTTGTATATGCAGAACAGGAGATATCTTGGTTTTCGTGGGGTTTCTAGCAGAGATATGCATTATCTGCGATAATCATGTTGAGACTTCTGTTAGAAGTATGCAGAATCTTCGAGATCGTACATTTCGAGCTATTTTATGCGAGAAACACGTTTTCTGGGATTTTCACCACTGCACAGTTCGTTGGATATGCAGAACAGGAGATATCTTGGTTTTCGTGGGTTTTCTAGCAGAGATATGCATTTTCTGCGATAATCATGGTGAGACTTCTGTTAGAAGTATGCAGAATCATCGAGATCGCTCTTTTCGACCTATTTAATGCGAGAAACACGTTGTCTGGTGTTTTCACCACTCCACAGTTGGTTTGATATGCAGAACCGGCGATATCTGGGTTTTCGTGGGGTTTCAAGCTGAGATATGCATTTTCTGAGATAATCTTGGTGAGACCTCTGTCCGAAGTATGCAGAAACATCGAGATCGCTCTTTTCGACCTATTTAATGCGAGAAACACGTTATCTGGTGTTTTCAACAGTCCACAGTGCGTTTGATATGCAGAACTAGCGATATCTTGGTTTTCTTGGGGGTTCAAGCTGAGATATGCATTTTTTACGATAATCATGGTGAGACTTCTGTCCGAAGTATGCAGAATCATCGAGATCGCACTTTTCGAGCTATTTAATGCGAGAAACACGATATCTGGTGTTTTCAGCACTCCACAGTGCGTACGATATGCAGAACCGGCGATATCTTGGTTTTCGTGGGGTTTCAAGCTGAGATATGCATTGTCTGCGATAATCTTGGTGAGACTTCTGTCCGAAGTGTGCAGAATCATCGAGATCGCTCTTTTCGAGCTATTTAATGCGAGAAACACGTTTTCTGGGGTTTTCACCACACCACAGTTCGTTGGATATGCAGAACCAGCGATATCTTGGTTTTCGTGGGGTATCAAGCTGAGATATGCATTTTTTACGATAATCATGGTGAGACTTTTGTCCGAAGTATGCAGAATCATCGAGATCGCACTTTTCGGGCTATTTAATGCGAGAAACACGATATCTGGTGTTTTCAGCACTCCACAGTGCGTACGATATGCAGAACCGGCGATATCTTGGTTTTCGTGGGGTTTCAAGCTGAGATATGCATTGTCTGCGATAATCTTGGTGAGACTTCTGTCCGAAGTATGCAGAATCATCGGGATCGCTCTTTTCGAGCTATTAAATGCGAGAAACACGTTTTCTGGGGTTTTCACCACTCCACAGTTCGTAGGATATGCAGAACAGGAGATATCTTAATTTTCGTGGTTTTTCCAGCTGAGATATGCATTTTCAGCGATAATCTTGGTGAGTCTTCTGTCAGAAGTATGCAGAATCTTCGAGATCGCTCATTTCGAGCTAGTTAATGCGAGAAACACGTTATCTGGTGTTTTCACCACTCCACAGTGCGCTTGATATGCAGAACCGGCGACATCATGGCTGTCGTAGGGTATCAAGCTGAGATATGCATTTTCTACGATAATCGTGGTGAGTCTTCTGTCAGAAGTAAGCAGAATCTTCGAGATCGCTCATTTCGAGCTAGTTAATGCGAGAAACACGTTATCTGGTGTTTTCACCACTCCACAGCGCGTTTGATATGCAGAACCGGCTATATCTTGATTTTCGTGGTTTTTCCTGCTGAGATATGAATTTTCAGCGATAATCTTGGGGAGTCTTCTGTCAGAAGTATGCAGAATCAAAGAGATCGCTCATTTCGAGCTAGTTAATGCGAGAAACACGTTATCAGGTGTTTTCACCACTCCACAGTTCGTTGTATATGCAGAACAGGAGATATCTTGGTTTTCGTGGGGTTTCTAGCAGAGATATGCATTATCTGCGATAATCATGTTGAGACTTCTGTTAGAAGTATGCAGAACCTTCGAGATCGTACATTTCGAGCTATTTTATGCGAGAAACACGTTTTCTGGGGTTTTCACCACTGCACAGTTCGTTGGATATGCAGAACAGGAGATATCTTGGTTTTCGTGGGTTTTCTAGCAGAGATATGCATTTTCTGCGATAATCATGGTGAGACTTCTGTTAGAAGTATGCAGAATCATCGAGATCGCACATTTCGAACTATTTAATGCGAGAAACACGTTGTCTGGTGTTTTCACCACTCCACAGCGCGTTTGATATGCAGAACCGGCGATATCTTGATTTTCGTGGTTTTTCCTGCTGAGATATGCATTTTCAGCGATAATCATGTTGAGACTTCTGTTAGAAGTATGCAGAATCTTCGAGATCGTACATTTCGAGCTATTTTATGCGAGAAACACGTTTTCTGGGGTTTTCACCACTGCACAGTTCGTTGGATATGCAGAACAGGAGATATCTTGGTTTTCGTGGGTTTTCTAGCAGAGATATGCATTTTCTGCGATAATCATGGTGAGACTTCTGTTAGAAGTATGCAGAATCATCGAGATCGCACATTTCGAACTATTTAATGCGAGAAACACGTTGTCTGGTGTTTTCACCACTCCACAGTTGGTTTGATATGCAGAACCGGCGATATCTTGGTTTTCGTGGGGTTTCAAGCTGAGATATGCATTGTCTGCGATAATCTTGGTGAGACTTCTGTCTGAAGTGCAGAATCTTCGAGATCGTACATTTCGAGCTATTTTATGCGAGAAACACGTTTTCTGGGGTTTTCACCACTGCACAGTTCGTTGGATATGCAGAACAGGAGATATCTTGGTTTTCGTGGGGTTTCAAGCTGAGATATGCATTTTTTACGATAATCATGGTGAGACTTCTGTCCGAAGTATGCAGAATCATCGAGATCGCACTTTTCGAGCTATTTAATGCGAGAAACACGATATCTGGTGTTTTCAGCACTCCACAGTGCGTACGATATGCAGAACCGGCGATATCTTGGTTTTCGTGGGGTTTCAAGCTGAGATATGCATTGTCTGCGATAATCTTGGTGAGACTTCTGTCTGAAGTGCAGAATCATCGAGATCGCTCTTTTCGAGCTATTTAATGCGAGAAACACGTTTTCTGGGGTTTTCACCACACCACAGTTCGTTGGATATGCAGAACCAGCGATATCTTGGTTTTCGTGGGGTTTCAAGCTGAGATATGCATTTTTTACGATAATCATGGTGAGACTTTTGTCCGAAGTATGCAGAATCATCGAGATCGCACTTTTCGAGCTATTTAATGCGAGAAACACGATATCTGGTGTTTTCAGCACTCCACAGTGCGTACGATATGCAGAACCGGCGATATCTTGGTTTTCGTGGGGTTTCAAGCTGAGATATGCATTGTCTGCGATAATCTTGGTGAGACTTCTGTCCGAAGTGTGCAGAATCATCGAGATCGCTCTTTTCGAGCTATTTAATGCGAGAAACACGTTTTCTGGGGTTTTCACCACACCACAGTTCGTTGGATATGCAGAACCACCGATATCTTGGTTTTCGTGGGGTTTCAAGCTGAGATATGCATTTTTTACGATAATCATGGTGAGACTTTTGTCCGAAGTATGCAGAATCATCGAGATCGCAGTTTTCGAGCTATTTAATGCGAGAAACACGATATCTGGTGTTTTCAGCACTCCACAGTGCGTACGATATGCAGAACCGGCGACATCTTGGCTGTCGTAGGGTATCAAGCTGAGATATGCATTTTCTACGATAATCTTGGTGAGTCTTCTGTCAGAAGTATGCAGAACCTTCGAGATCGCTCATTTCGAGCTAGTTAATGCGAGAAACACGTTATCTGGTGTTTTCACCACTCCACAGCGCGTTTGATATGCAGAACCGGCGATATCTTGATTTTCGTGGTTTTTCCTGCTGAGATATGCATTTTCAGCGATAATCATGTTGAGACTTCTGTTAGAAGTATGCAGAATCTTCGAGATCGTACATTTCGAGCTATTTTATGCGAGAAACACGTTTTCTGGGGTTTTCACCACTGCACAGTTCGTTGGATATGCAGAACAGGAGATATCTTGGTTTTCGTGGGTTTTCTAGCAGAGATATGCATTTTCTGCGATAATCATGGTGAGACTTCTGTTAGAAGTATGCAGAATCATCGAGATCGCAGATTTCGAACTATTTAATGCGAGAAACACGTTGTCTGGTGTTTTCACCACTCCACAGTTGGTTTGATATGCAGAACCGGCGATATCTGGGTTTTCGTGGGGTTTCAAGCTGAGATATGCATTTTCTGAGATAATCTTGGTGAGACCTCTGTCCGAAGTATGCAGAAACATCGAGATCGCTCTTTTCGACCTATTTAATGCGAGAAACACGTTATCTGGTGTTTTCACCAGTCCACAGTGCGTTTGATATGCAGAACCAGCGATATCTTGGTTTTCGTGGGGTTTCAAGCTGAGATATGCATTGTCTGCGATAATCTTGGTGAGACTTCTGTCCGAAGTGTGCAGAATCATCGAGATCGCTCTTTTCGAGCTATTTAATGCGAGAAACACATTTTCTGGGGTTTTCACCACACCACAGTTCGTTGGATATGCAGAACCAGCGATATCTTGGTTTTCGTGGGGTTTCAAGCTGAGATATGCATTTTTTACGATAATCATGGTGAGACTTTTGTCCGAAGTATGCAGAATCATCGAGATCGCACTTTTCGAGCTATTTAATGCGAGAAACACGATATCTGGTGTTTTCAGCACTCCACAGTGCCTATGATATGCAGAACCGGCGATATCTTGGTTTTCGTGGGGTTTCAAGCTGAGATATGCATTGTCTGCGATAATCTTGGTGAGACTTCTGTCCGAAGTGTGCAGAATCATCGAGATCGCTCTTTTCGAGCTATTTAATGCGAAAAACACGTTTTCTGGGGTTTTCACCACACCACAGTTCGTTGGATATGCAGAACAGGTGATATCTTGGTTTTCGAGGGGTTTCAAGCTGAGATATGCATTTTCTGCGATTAACTTGGGGAGGCTTCTGTCCGAAGTATGCTGAATCATTGAGATCGCACATCTCGAGCTAGTTAATGCGAGAAAAACCTTATCTGGTGTTTTCACCACCCCACAGTGCGTTTGATATGCAGAACCGGCGATATCTGGGTTTTCGTGGGGTTTCAAGCTGAGATATGCATTTTGTGCGATAATCTTGGTGAGACCTCTGTCCGAAGTATGCAGAAACATCGAGATCGCTCTTTTCGACCTATTTAATGCGAGAAACACGTTATCTTGTGTCTTCACCACTCCACAGTGCGATTGATATGCAGAACCAGCGATATCTTGGTTTTCGTGGGGTTTCAAGCTGAGATATGCATTGTCTGCGATAATCTTGGTGAGACTTCTGTCCGAAGTGTGCAGAATCATCGCGACCGCTCTTTTCGAGCTATTTAATGCGAGAAACACGTTTCCTGGGGTTTTCACCACACCACAGTTCGTTGGATATGCAGAACAGGTGATATCTTGGTTTTCGAGGGGTTTCAAGCTGAGATATGCATTTTCTGCGATAAACTTGGAGAGACTTCTGTCCGAAGTATGCTGAATCATCGAGATCGCACTTTTCGAGCTAGTTAATGCGAGAAAAACCTTATCTGGTGTTTTCAACACTCCACAGTGCGTTTGATATGCAGAACCAGCGATATCTTGGCTTTCGTGGGGTTTCAAGCTGAGATATGCATTTTTTACGTTAATCTTGGTGAGACTTCTGTCCGAATTATGCTTAATTTTCGAGATCGCTCTATTCGAACTATTTAATGCGACAAAACGTTATCTGTTGTTTTCAGCACTCCACAGTGCGTTTGATATGCAGAACCAGCGATATCTCAGTTTTCGTGGGGTTTCCAGCTGTGATATGCATTTTTTTCGATAATCTTGGTGAGACTTCTGTCCGAAGTATGCAGAATCATCGAGATCGCTCTTTTCGAGCTATTTAATGCGAGAAACACGTTATCTGGTGTTTCCACCACTCCACAGAGCGTTTGATATGCAGTACCATCGATATCTTGGTTTTCGTGGGGTTTCAAGCTGTGATATGCATTGTCTGCGATAATCTTGGTGAGACTTCTGTCCGAAGTGTGCAGAATCATCGAGATCGCTCTTTTCGAGCTATTTAATGCGAGAAACACGTTATCTGGTGTTTTCAACAGTCCACAGTGCGTTCGATATGCAGAACCAGCGATATCTTGGTTTTCTTGGGGGTTCAAGCTGAGATATGCATTTTTTACGATAATCATGGTGAGACTTCTGTCCGAAGTATGCAGAATCATCGAGATCGCACTTTTCGAGCTATTTAATGCGAGAAACACGATATCTGGTGTTTTCAGCACTCCACAGTGCGTACGATATGCAGAACCGGCGATATCTTGGTTTTCGTGGGGTTTCAAGCTGAGATATGCATTGTCTGCGATAATCTTGGTGAGACTTCTGTCCGAAGTGTGCAGAATCATCGAGATCGCTCTTTTCGAGCTATTTAATGCGAGAAACACGTTTTCTGGGGTTTTCACCACACCACAGTTCGTTGGATATGCAGAACCAGCGATATCTTGGTTTTCGTGGGGTTTCAAGCTGAGATATGCATTTTCTAGGATAATCTTGGTGAGTCTTCTGTCAGAAGTAAGCAGAATCTTCGAGATCGCACATTTCGAGCTAGTTAATGCGAGAAACACGTTATCTGGTGTTTTCACCACTCCACAGCGCGTTTGATATGCAGAACCGGCGATATCTTGATTTTCGTGGTTTTTCCTGCTCAGATATGCATTTTCAGCGATAATCTTGGGGAGTCTTCTGTCAGAAGTATGCAGAATCAAAGAGATCGCTCATTTCGAGCTAGTTAATGCGAGAAACACGTTATCTGGTGTTTTCACCACTCCACAGTTCGTTGTATATGCAGAACAGGAGATATCTTGGTTTTCGTGGGGTTTCTAGCAGAGATATGCATTATCTGCGATAATCATGTTGAGACTTCTGTTAGAAGTATGCAGAATCTTCGAGATCGTACATTTCGAGCTATTTTATGCGAGAAACACGTTTTCTGGGGTTTTCACCACTGCACAGTTCGTTGGATATGCAGAACAGGAGATATCTTGGTTTTCGTGGGTTTTCTAGCAGAGATATGCATTTTCTGCGATAATCATGGTGAGACTTCTGTTAGAAGTATGCAGAATCATCGAGATCGCACATTTCGAACTATTTAATGCGAGAAACACGTTGTCTGGTGTTTTCACCACTCCACAGTTGGTTTGATATGCAGAACCGGCGATATCTGGGTTTTCGTGGGGTTTCAAGCTGAGATATGCATTTTCTGAGATAATCTTGGTGAGACCTCTGTCCGAAGTATGCAGAAACATCGAGATCGCTCTTTTCGACCTATTTAATGCGAGAAACACGTTATCTGGTGTTTTCAACAGTCCACAGTGCGTTCGATATGCAGAACCAGCGATATCTTGGTTTTCTTGGGGGTTCAAGCTGAGATATGCATTTTTTACGATAATCATGGTGAGACTTCTGTCCGAAGTATGCAGAATCATCGCGATCGCACTTTTCGAGCTATTGAATGCGAGAAACACGATATCTGGTGTTTTCAGCACTCCACAGTGCGTACGATATGCAGAACCGGCGATATCTTGGTTTTCGTGGGGTTTCAAGCTGAGATATGCATTGTCTGCGATAATCTTGGTGAGACTTCTGTCCGAAGTGTGCAGAATCATCGAGATCGCTCTTTTCGAGCTATTTAATGCGAGAAACACGTTTTCTGGGGTTTTCACCACACCACAGTTCGTTGGATATGCAGAACCAGCGATATCTTGGTTTTCGTGGGGTTTCAAGCTGAGATATGCATTTTTTACGATAATCTTGGTGAGACTTCTGTCAGAAGTATGCAGAATCATCGGGATCGCTCTTTTCGAGCTATGTAATGCGAGAAACACGTTGTCTGGATGTTTTCACGACTCCACAGTGCGTTTGATATGCAGAACCGGCGACATCTTGATTTTCGTGAGGTTTCAAGCTGAGATATGCATTTTCTGCGATAATCTTGGTGAGACTTCTGTCAGAAGTATGCAGAATCATCGGGATCGCTCTTTTCGAGCTATTTAATGCGAGAAACACGTTGTCTGGTTGTTTTCACGACTCCACAGTGCGTTTGATATGCAGAACGGGCGACATCTTGATTTTCGTGAGGTTTCAAGCTG
The DNA here is from genome assembly GCA_951804975.1 of Anthophora plumipes. Classification (NCBI taxonomy): domain Eukaryota; kingdom Metazoa; phylum Arthropoda; class Insecta; order Hymenoptera; family Apidae; genus Anthophora; species Anthophora plumipes. The sequence continues at coordinate 32,167 of CATORF010000886.1, read as the reverse complement.
AGATATGCATTTTCTGACATAATATTGGTGAGACTTCAGTCAGAAGTATGCAGAATCATCTAGATCGCTCGTTTCGAGCTATTTAATGCGAAAAAACAAGTTTTCTGGTGTTTTCAACATTCCACAGTGCGTTTGATATGCAGAACCGGCGATATCTTGATTTTCGTGGTGTTTCCAGCTGAGATATGCATTTTCTGCGATAATCTTTGTAAGTCTTCTGTCAGAAGTATGTAGAACCATCTGGATCGCTCTTTTCGAGCTATTTAATGCGAGAAACACGTTGTCTGGTTGTTTTCACGACTCCACAGTGCGTTTGATATGCAGAACGGGCGACATCTTGATTTTCGTGAGGTTTCAAGCTGAGATATGCATTTTCTGACATAATATTGGTGAGACTTCAGTCAGAAGTATGCAGAATCATCTAGATCGCTCGTTTCGAGCTATTTAATGCGAAAAAACAAGTTTTCTGGTGTTTTCAACATTCCACAGTGCGTTTGATATGCAGAACCGGCGATATCTTGATTTTCGTGGTGTTTCCAGCTGAGATATGCATTTTCTGACGTAATATTGGTGAGACTTCAGTCAGAAGTATGCAGAATCTTCGAGAACGCTCTTTTCGAGCTACATAATGCGAGAAACACGATATCTGGTGTTTTCACCACTCCACAGTGCGTTTGATATGTAGAACCGGCAACATCTTGATTTTCGTGAGGTTTCAAGCTGAGATATGCATTTTCTGACATAATATTGGTGAGACTTCAGTCAGAAGTATGCAGAATCATCTAGATCGCTCGTTTCGAGCTATTTAATGCGAAAAAACAAGTTTTCTGGTGTTTTCAACATTCCACAGTGCGTGTGATATGCAGAACCGGCGATATCTTGATTTTCGTGGTGTTTCCAGCTGAGATATGCATTTTCTGCGATAATCTTGGTGAGTCTTCTGTCAGAAGTATGCAGAATCATCTAGATCGCTGTTTTCAAGCTATGTAATGCGAAAAAACAAGTTTTCTGGTGTTTTCAACATTCCACAGCGCGTTTTATATGCAGAACCGGCGATATCTTGAATTTCGTTGTGTTTCCAGCTGAGATATGCATTTTCTGCGATAATCTTGGTGAGTCTTCTGTCAGAAGTATGCAGAATCATCGAGATCCCTCTTTGCGAGCTATTTAATGCGAGAAACACGATATCTGGTGTTTTCACCACTTCACAGTGCGTTTGATATGCAGAACCGGCAACATCTTGATTTTCGTGAGGTTTCAAGCTGAGATATGCATTTTCTGACATAATATTGGTGAGACTTCAGTCAGAAGTATGCAGAATCATCTAGATCGCTCGTTTCGAGCTATTTAATGCGAAAAAACAAGTTTTCTGGTGTTTTCAACATTCCACAGTGCGTTTGATATGCAGAACCGGCGATATCTTGATTTTCGTGGTGTTTCCAGCTGAGATATGCATTTTCTGCGATAATCTTGGTAAGTCTTCTGTCAGAAGTATGTAGAACCATCTGGATCGCTCTTTTCGAGCTATTTAATGCGAGAAACACGTTTTCTGGTGTATTCACCACTCCACAGTACGTTTGACATGCAGAACCAGAGATATCTTTGTTTCGGTCGGGTTTCAAGCTGAGATATGGTATTTTCTACGATAATCTAGGAGAGACTTCTGTCAGAAGTATGCAGAATCTTCGAGAACGCTCTTTTCGAGCTACATAATGCGAGAAACACGTTATCTGGTGTTTTCACCACTCCACAGTGCGTTTGATATGCAGAACCGGCGACATCTTGGCTTTCGTCGGGCATCAAGCTGAGATATGCATTTTCAACGATAATCTTGGTGAGACTTCTGTCAGAAGTATGCAGAATCATCGGGATCGCTCTTTTCGAGCTATTTAATGCGAGAAACACGTTGTCTGGATGTTTTCACGACTCCACAGTGCGTTTGATATGCAGAACCGGCGACATCTTGATTTTCGTGAGGTTTCAAGCTGAGATATAGATTGTCTATGATAATCTTGGTGCGACTTCAGTCAGAAATATACAGAATCATCTAGATCGCTCTTTTCAAGGTATTTAATGCGAAAAAACAAATTTTCTGGTGTTTTCAAAATTCCACAGTGCGTTTTATATGCAGAACCGGCGATATGTTGATTTTCGTGGTGTTTCCAGCTGAGATATGGATTTTCTGCGATAATCTTGGTGAGACTTCTGTCAGAAGTATGCAGAGTCATCGAGATCCCTTTTTTCCAGCTACTTATTGCGCGAAACACGATATCTGGTGTTTTCACCACTCCACAGTGCGTTTGATATACAGAACCGGCGATATGTTGATTTTCGTGGTGTTTCCAGCTGAGATATGCATTTTCTGCGATGATCTTGGTGAGTCTTCTGTCAGAAGTATGCAGAGTCATCGAGATCCCTTTTTTCGAGCTACTTATTGCGCGAAACACGATATCTGGTGTTTTCACCACTCCACAGTGCGTTTGATATACAGAACCGGAGACATCTTGGATTTCGTCGGGGTTCATACTGAGATATGCATTCTCTGCGATAATCTTGGTGAGTCTTCTGTCAGAAGTATGCAGAATCATCTAGATCGCTCTTTTCGAGCTAGTTAATGCGAGAAACACGTTTTCTGGTGTATTCACCACTCCACAGTACGTTTGATGTGCAGAACCGGAGATAACTTGGTTTTCGTGAGGTTTCAAGCTGAGATATGGATTTTCTGCGATAATCTTCGTGACACTTCAGTCAGAAGTATGCAGAATCATTTAGATCGCTCTTTTCGAGCTAATTAATGTGAAAAAACAAGTTTTCTGGTGTTTTCAACATTCCACAGTGCGTTTTATATGCAGAACCGGCGACATCTTGATTTTCGTGAGGTTTCAAGCTGAGATATGCATTTTCTGCGATAATCTTGGTGAGACTTCTGTCAGAAGTATGCAGAATCATCGAGATCCCTTTTTTCGAGCTATTTAATGCGAGAAACACGTTATCTGGTGTTTTCACAACTCCACAGTGCGTTTGATATGCAGAACCGGCGACATCTTGGATTTCGTCGGGTTTCAAGCTGAGATATGCATTTTCTACGTTAATCTTTGTGAGACTTCTGTCAGAAGTATGCAGAATCTTCGAGATCGCTCTTTTCGAGCTATTTAATGCGAAAAAACAAGTTTTCTGGTGTTTTCAACATTCCACAGTGCGTTTTATATGCAGAACCGGCGATATCTTGATTTTTGTGGTGTTTCCAGCTGAGATATGCATTTTCTGCGATGATCTTGGTGAGTCTTCTGTCAGAAGTATGCAGAATCATCGAGATCCCTTTTTTCGAGCTATTTAATGCGAGAAACACGTTATCTGGTGTTTTCACCACTCCACATTGCGTTTGATATGCAGAACCGCCGACATCTTGGATTTCGTCGGGTTTCAAGCTGAGATGTGCATTTTCAACGATAATCTTGGTGAGACTTCTGTCAGAAGTATGCAGAATCATCGGGATCGCTCTTTGCGGGCTATTTAATGCGAGAAACACGTTGTCTGGTTGTTTTCACGACTTCACAGTGCGTTTGATATGCAGAACCGGCGACATCTTGATTTTCGTGATGTTTCAAGCTGAGATATGCATTTTCTGCGATAATCTTGGTGAGTCTTCTGTCAGAAGTATGTAGAATCATCTAGATCGCTCTTTTCGAGCTATTTAATGCGAGAAACACGTTTTCTGGTGTATTCACCACTCCACAGTACGTTTGACATGCAGAACCGGAGATATCTTTGTTTCGGTCGGGTTTCAAGTTGAGATATGCATTTTCTTCGATAATCTTGGTGAGACTTCTGTCAGAAGTATGCAGAATCTTCGAGAACGCTCTTTTCGAGCTACATAATGCGAGAAACACGTTATCTGGTGTTTTCACCACTCCACAGTGCGTTTGATATGCAGAAACAGCGACATCTTGGCTTTCGTCGGGTATCAAGCTGAGATGTGCATTTTCAACGATAATCATGGTGAGACTTCTGTCAGAAGTATGCAGAATCTTCGAGATCGCTCTTTTCGAGCTACTTAATGCGAGAAACACGATATCTGGTGTTTTCACCGCTCTACAGTGCGTTTGATATGCAGAACCGGCGATATCTTGATTTTCGTGGTGTTTCCAGCTGAGATATGCATTTTCTGCGATAATCTTGGTGAGTCTTCTGTCAGAAGTATGCAGAATCATCTAGATCGCTCTTTTCGAGCTATTTAATGCGAGAAACACGTTTTCTGGTGTATTCACCACTCCACAGTGCGTTTGATATGCAGAACCGGCGACATCTTGAATTTCGTCGGGTTTCAAGCTGAGATATGCATTTTCTACGATAATCTTGGTGAGTCTTCTGTCAGAAGTATGCAGAATCATCTAAATCGCTCTTTTCGAGCTATTTAATGCGAGAAACACGTTTTCTGGTGTATTCACCAATCCACAGTGCGTTTGACATGCAGAACCGGCGAAATCTTGCTTTTCGTGGGTTTTCAAGCTGAGATATGCATTTTCTGCGATAATCTTAGTGAGACTTCTGTCAGAAGTATGCAGAATCATCTAAATCGCTCTTTTCGAGCTATTTAATGCGAGAAACACGTTTTCTGGTGTATTCACTACTCCACAGTGCGTTTGATTTGCAGTACCGGCGACATCTTGATTTTCGTGAGGTTTCAAGCTGAGATATGCATTTTCTGCGATAATCTTGGTGAGACTTCTGTCAGAAGTATGCAGAATCATCGGGATCGCCCTTTTCGAGCTATTTAATGCGAGAAACACGTTGTCTGGTTGTTTTCACGACTCCACAGTGCGTTTGATATGCAGAACAGGCGACATCTTGATTTTCGTGAGATTTCAACCTGAGATATGCATTTTCGTCGATAATCTTGGTGAGACTTCTGTCAAAAGTATGCAGAATCTTCGAGAACGCTCTTTTCGAGCTACATAATGCGAGAAACACGTTTTCTGGTGTTTTCACCACTCCACAGTACGTTTGATGTGCAGAACCGGAGATAACTTGGTTTTCGTGAGGTTTCAAGCTGAGATATGCATTTTCTGCGATTATCTTGGTGAGACTTCTGTCAGAAGTATGCATAATCATCGGGATCGCACTTCTCGAGCTATTTAATGCGAGAAACACGTTATCTGGTTGTTTTCACCACTCCACAGTGCGTTTGACATGCAGAACCGGCGAAATCTTGCTTTTCGTGGGTTTTCAAGCTGAGATATGCATTTTCTGCGATAATCTTAGTGAGACTTCTGTCAGAAGTATGCAGAATCATCTAAATCGCTCTTTTCGAGCTATTTAATGCGAGAAACACGTTTTCTGGTGTATTCACTACTCCACAGTGCGTTTGATTTGCAGTACCGGCGACATCTTGATTTTCGTGAGGTTTCAAGCTGAGATATGCATTTTCTGCGATAATCTTGGTGAGACTTCTGTCAGAAGTATGCAGAATCATCGGGATCGCTCTTTTCGAGCTATTTAATGCGAGAAACACGTTGTCTGGTTGTTTTCACGACTCCACAGTGCGTTTGATATGCAGAACCGGCGACATCTTGATTTTCGTGAGATTTCAACCTGAGATATGCATTTTCGTCGATAATCTTGGTGAGACTTCTGTCAAAAGTATGCAGAATCTTCGAGAACGCTCTTTTCGAGCTACATAATGCGAGAAACACGTTTTCTGGTGTTTTCACCACTCCACAGTACGTTTGATGTGCAGAACCGGAGATAACTTGGTTTTCGTGAGGTTTCAAGCTGAGATATGCATTTTCTGCGATTATCTTGGTGAGACTTCTGTCAGAAGTATGCATAATCATCGGGATCGCACTTCTCGAGCTATTTAATGCGAGAAACACGTTATCTGGTTGTTTTCACCACTCCACAGTGCGTTTGATTTGCAGAACCGGCGACATCTTGATTTTCGTGAGGTTTCAAGCTGAGATATGCATTTTCTGCGATAATCTTGGTGAGACTTCTGTCAGAAGTATGCAGAATCATCGGGATCGCTCTTTTCGAGCTATTTAATGCGAGAAACACGTTGTCTGGTTGTTTTCACGACTCCACAGTGCGTTTGATATGCAGAACCGGCGACATCTTAATTTTCGTGATGTTTTCCAGCTGAGATATGGATTTTCTGCGATAATCTTGGTGAGACTTCAGTCAGAGGTATGCAGAATCATCTAGATCGCTCTTTTCAAGCTATTTAATGCGAAAAAACAAGTTTTCTAGTGTTTTCAACATTCCACAGTGCGTTTGATATGCAGAACCGGCGACATCTTGGATTTCGTCGGGTTTCAAGCTGAGATATGCATTTTCTACGATAATCTTGGTGAGACTTCTGTCAGAAGTATGCAGAATCTTCGAGATCGCTCTTTTCGAGCTACTTAATGCGAGAAACACGATATCTGGTGTTTTCACCACTCCACAGTGCGTTTGATATGCAGAACCGGCGATATCTTGATTTTCGTGGTGTTTCCAGCTGAGATATGCATTTTCTGCGATAATCTTGGTGAGTCTTCTGTCAGAAGTATGCAGAATCATCTAGATCGCTCTTTTCGAGCTATTTAATGCGAGAAACACGTTTTCTGGTGTATTCACCACTCCACAGTGCGTTTGATATGCAGAACCGGCGACATCTTGAATTTCGTCGGGTTTCAAGCTGAGATATGCATTTTCTACGATAATCTTGGTGAGTCTTCTGTCAGAAGTATGCAGAATCATCTAAATCGCTCTTTTCGAGCTATTTAATGCGAGAAACACGTTTTCTGGTGTATTCACCAATCCACAGTGCGTTTGACATGCAGAACCGGCGAAATCTTGCTTTCCGTGGGTTTTCAAGCTGAGATATGCATTTTCTGCGATAATCTTGGTGAGACTTCTGTCAGAAGTATGCAGAATCATCTAAATCGCTCTTTTCGAGCTATTTAATGCGAGAAACACGTTTTCTGGTGTATTCACCAATCCACAGTGCGTTTGACATGCAGAACCGGCGAAATCTTGCTTTTCGTGGGTTTTCAAGCTGAGATATGCATGTTCTGCGATAATCTTAGTGAGACTTCTGTCAGAAGTATGCAGAATCATCTAAATCGCTCTTTTCGAGCTATTTAATGCGAGAAACACGTTTTCTGGTGTATTCACTACTCCACAGTGCGTTTGATTTGCAGTACCGGCGACATCTTGATTTTCGTGAGGTTTCAAGCTGAGATATGCATTTTCTGCGATAATCTTGGTGAGACTTCTGTCAGAAGTATGCAGAATCATCGGGATCGCTCTTTTCGAGCTATTTAATGCGAGAAACACGTTGTCTGGTTGTTTTCACGACTCCACAGTGCGTTTGATATGCAGAACCGGCGACATCTTGATTTTCGTGAGATTTCAACCTGAGATATGCATTTTCGTCGATAATCTTGGTGAGACTTCTGTCAGAAGTATGCAGAATCTTCGAGAACGCTCTTTTCGAGCTACATAATGCGAGAAACACGTTTTCTGGTGTTTTCACCACTCCACAGTACGTTTGATGTGCAGAACCGGAGATAACTTGGTTTTCGTGAGGTTTCAAGCTGAGATATGCATTTTCTGCGATTATCTTGCTGAGACTTCTGTCAGAAGTATGCATAATCATCGGGATCGCACTTCTCGAGCTATTTAATGCGAGAAACACGTTATCTGGTTGTTTTCACCACTCCACAGTGCGTTTGATTTGCAGAACCGGCGACATCTTGATTTTCGTGAGGTTTCAAGCTGAGATATGCATTTTCTGCGATAATCTTGGTGAGACTTCTGTCAGAAGTATGCAGAATCATCGGGATCGCTCTTTTCGAGCTATTTAATGCGAGAAACACGTTGTCTGGTTGTTTTCACGACTCCACAGTGCGTTTGATATGCAGAACCGGCGACATCTTAATTTTCGTGATGTTTTCCAGCTGAGATATGGATTTTCTGCGATAATCTTGGTGAGACTTCAGTCAGAGGTATGCAGAATCATCTAGATCGCTCTTTTCAAGCTATTTAATGCGAAAAAACAAGTTTTCTAGTGTTTTCAACATTCCACAGTGCGTTTGATATGCAGAACCGGCGACATCTTGGATTTCGTCGGGTTTCAAGCTGAGATATGCATTTTCTACGATAATCTTGGTGAGACTTCTGTCAGAAGTATGCAGAATCTTCGAGATCGCTCTTTTCGAGCTACTTAATGCGAGAAACACGATATCTGGTGTTTTCACCACTCCACAGTGCGTTTGATATGCAGAACCGGCGATATCTTGATTTTCGTGGTGTTTCCAGCTGAGATATGCATTTTCTGCGATAATCTTGGTGAGTCTTCTGTCAGTAGTATGCAGAATCATCGGGACCCCTCTTTTCGAGCTATTTAATGCGAGAAACACGTTATCTGTTGTTTTCACCACTCCGCAGTGCGTTTGATATGCAGAACCGGCGACATCTTGATTTTCGTGAGATTTCAACCTGAGATATGCATTTTCTACGATAATCTTGGTGAGACTTCCGTCAGAAGTATGCAGAATCTTCGAGATCGCTCTTTTCGAGCTATTTAATGCGAGAAACACGTTGTCTGGTTGTTTTCACGACTCCACAGTGCTTTTGATATGCAGAACCGGCGACATCTTAATTTTCGTGATGTTTCAAGCTGAGATATGGATTTTCTGCGATAACCTTGGTGAGACTTCAGTCAGAGGTATGCAGAATCATCTAGATCGCTCTTTTCAAGCTATTTAATGCGAAAAAACAAATTTTCTGGTGTTTTCAACATTCCACAGTGCGTTTTATATGCAGAACCGGCGATATGTTGATTTTCGTGGTGTTTCCAGCTGAGATATGCATTTTCTGCGATGATCTTGGTGAGTCTTCTGTCAGAAGCATGCAGAGTCATCGAGATCCCTTTTTTCGAGCTACTTATTGCTCGAAACACGATATCTGGTGTTTTCAACACTCCACAGTGCGTTTGATATGCAGAACCGGCAACATCTTGATTTTCGTGAGGTTTCAAGCTGAGATATGCATTTTCTGACATAATATTGGTGAGACTTCAGTCAGAAGTATGCAGAATCATCTAGATCGCTCGTTTCGAGCTATTTAATGCGAAAAAACAAGTTTTCTGGTGTTTTCAACATTCCACAGTGCGTTTGATATGCAGAACCGGCGATATCTTGATTTTCGTGGTGTTTCCAGCTGAGATATGCATTTTCTGCGATAATCTTTGTAAGTCTTCTGTCAGAAGTATGTAGAACCATCTGGATCGCTCTTTTCGAGCTATTTAATGCGAGAAACACGTTTTCTGGTGTATTCACCACTCCACAGTACGTTTGACATGCAGAACCAGAGATATCTTTGTTTCGCTCGGGTTTCAAGCTGAGATTTGGTATTTTCTACGAGAATCTTGGAGAGACTTCTGTCAGAAGTATGCAGAATCTTCGAGAACGCTCTTTTCGAGCTACATAATGCGAGAAACACGATATCTGGTGTTTTCACCACTCCACAGTGCGTTTGATATGCAGAACCGGCGACATCTTGGCTTTCGTCGGGCATCAAGCTGAGATATGCATTTTCAACGATAATCTTGGTGAGACTTCTGTCAGAAGTATGCAGAATCATCGGGATCGCTCTTTTCGAGCTATTTAATGCGAGAAACACGTTGTCTGGATGTTTTCACGACTCCACAGTGCGTTTGATATGCAGAAACTGCGACATCTTGGATTTCGTCGGGGTTCAAACTGAGATATGCATTTTCTGCGATAATCTTGGTGAGTCTTCTGTCAGAAGTATGTAGAATCATCTAGATCGCTCTTTTCGAGCTATTTAATGCGAGAAACACGTTTTCTGGTGTATTCACCACTCCACAGTACGTTTGACATGCAGAACCGGAGATATCTTTGTTTCGGTCGGGTTTCAAGTTGAGATATGCATTTTCTACGATAATCTTGGTGAGACTTCTGTCAGAAGTATGCAGAATCTTCGAGAACGCTCTTTTCGAGCTACATAATGCGAGAAACACGTTATCTGGTGTTTTCACAACTAAACAGTGCGTTTGATATGCAGAACCGGCGACATCTTGGATTTCGTCGGGTTTCAAGCTGAGATATGCATTTTCTACGTTAATCTTTGTGAGACTTCTGTCAGAAGTATGCAGAATCTTCGAGATCGCTCTTTTCGAGCTATTTAATGCGAAAAAACAAGTTTTCTGGTGTTTTCAACATTCCACAGTGCGTTTTATATGCAGAACCGGCGATATCTTGATTTTCGTGGTGTTTCCAGCTGAGATATGCATTTTCTGCGATGATCTTGGTGAGTCTTCTGTCAGAAGTATGCAGAATCATCGAGATCCCTTTTTTCGAGCTATTTAATGCGAGAAACACGTTATCTGGTGTTTTCACCACTCCACATTGCGTTTGATATGCAGAACCGCCGACATCTTGGATTTCGTCGGGTTTCAAGCTGAGATGTGCATTTTCAACGATAATCTTGGTGAGACTTCTGTCAGAAGTATGCAGAATCATCGGGATCGCTCTTTGCGAGCTATTTAATGCGAGAAACACGTTGTCTGGTTGTTTTCACGACTCCACAGTGCGTTTGATATGCAGAACCAGCGACATCTTAATTTTCGTGATGTTTCAAGCTGAGATATGGATTTTCTGCGATAATCTTGGTGAGACTTCAGTCAGAAGTATGCAGAATCATCTAGATCGCTCTTTTCAAGCTATTTAATGCGAAAAAACAAGTTTTCTGGTGTTTTCAACATTCCACAGTGCGTTTGATATGCAGAACCGGCGACATCTTGGATTTCGTCGGGTTTCAAGCTGAGATATGCATTTTCTACGATAATCTTGGTGAGACTTCTGTCAGAAGTATGCAGAATCTTCGAGATCGCTCTTTTCGAGCTACTTAATGCGAGAAACACGATATCTGGTGTTTTCACCACTCCACAGTGCGTTTGATATGCAGAACCGGCGATATCTTGATTTTCGTGGTGTTTCCAGCTGAGATATGCATTTTCTGCGATAATCTTGGTGAGACTTCTGTCAGAAGTATGCATAATCATCGGGATCGCACTTCTCGAGCTATTTAATGCGAGAAACACGTTATCTGGTTGTTTTCACCACTCCACAGTGCGTTTGATTTGCAGAACCGGCGACATCTTGATTTTCGTGAGGTTTCAAGCTGAGATATGCATTTTCTGCGATAATCTTGGTGAGACTTCTGTCAGAAGTATGCAGAATCATCGGGATCGCTCTTTTCGAGCTATTTAATGCGAGAAACACGTTGTCTGGTTGTTTTCACGACTCCACAGTGCGTTTGATATGCAGAACCGGCGACATCTTAATTTTCGTGATGTTTTCCAGCTGAGATATGGATTTTCTGCGATAATCTTGGTGAGACTTCAGTCAGAGGTATGCAGAATCATCTAGATCGCTCTTTTCAAGCTATTTAATGCGAAAAAACAAGTTTTCTAGTGTTTTCAACATTCCACAGTGCGTTTGATATGCAGAACCGGCGACATCTTGGATTTCGTCGGGTTTCAAGCTGAGATATGCATTTTCTACGATAATCTTGGTGAGACTTCTGTCAGAAGTATGCAGAATCTTCGAGATCGCTCTTTTCGAGCTACTTAATGCGAGAAACACGATATCTGGTGTTTTCACCACTCCACAGTGCGTTTGATATGCAGAACCGGCGATATCTTGATTTTCGTGGTGTTTCCAGCTGAGATATGCATTTTCTGCGATAATCTTGGTGAGTCTTCTGTCAGAAGTATGCAGAATCATCTAGATCGCTCTTTTCGAGCTATTTAATGCGAGAAACACGTTTTCTGGTGTATTCACCACTCCACAGTGCGTTTGATATGCAGAACCGGCGACATCTTGAATTTCGTCGGGTTTCAAGCTGAGATATGCATTTTCTACGATAATCTTGGTGAGTCTTCTGTCAGAAGTATGCAGAATCATCTAAATCGCTCTTTTCGAGCTATTTAATGCGAGAAACACGTTTTCTGGTGTATTCACCAATCCACAGTGCGTTTGACATGCAGAACCGGCGAAATCTTGCTTTCCGTGGGTTTTCAAGCTGAGATATGCATTTTCTGCGATAATCTTGGTGAGACTTCTGTCAGAAGTATGCAGAATCATCTAAATCGCTCTTTTCGAGCTATTTAATGCGAGAAACACGTTTTCTGGTGTATTCACCAATCCACAGTGCGTTTGACATGCAGAACCGGCGAAATCTTGCTTTTCGTGGGTTTTCAAGCTGAGATATGCATTTTCTGCGATAATCTTAGTGAGACTTCTGTCAGAAGTATGCAGAATCATCTAAATCGCTCTTTTCGAGCTATTTAATGCGAGAAACACGTTTTCTGGTGTATTCACTACTCCACAGTGCGTTTGATTTGCAGTACCGGCGACATCTTGATTTTCGTGAGGTTTCAAGCTGAGATATGCATTTTCTGCGATAATCTTGGTGAGACTTCTGTCAGAAGTATGCAGAATCATCGGGATCGCTCTTTTCGAGCTATTTAATGCGAGAAACACGTTGTCTGGTTGTTTTCACGACTCCACAGTGCGTTTGATATGCAGAACCGGCGACATCTTGATTTTCGTGAGATTTCAACCTGAGATATGCATTTTCGTCGATAATCTTGGTGAGACTTCTGTCAGAAGTATGCAGAATCTTCGAGAACGCTCTTTTCGAGCTACATAATGCGAGAAACACGTTTTCTGGTGTTTTCACCACTCCACAGTACGTTTGATGTGCAGAACCGGAGATAACTTGGTTTTCGTGAGGTTTCAAGCTGAGATATGCATTTTCTGCGATTATCTTGCTGAGACTTCTGTCAGAAGTATGCATAATCATCGGGATCGCACTTCTCGAGCTATTTAATGCGAGAAACACGTTATCTGGTTGTTTTCACCACTCCACAGTGCGTTTGATTTGCAGAACCGGCGACATCTTGATTTTCGTGAGGTTTCAAGCTGAGATATGCATTTTCTGCGATAATCTTGGTGAGACTTCTGTCAGAAGTATGCAGAATCATCGGGATCGCTCTTTTCGAGCTATTTAATGCGAGAAACACGTTGTCTGGTTGTTTTCACGACTCCACAGTGCGTTTGATATGCAGAACCGGCGACATCTTAATTTTCGTGATGTTTTCCAGCTGAGATATGGATTTTCTGCGATAATCTTGGTGAGACTTCAGTCAGAGGTATGCAGAATCATCTAGATCGCTCTTTTCAAGCTATTTAATGCGAAAAAACAAGTTTTCTAGTGTTTTCAACATTCCACAGTGCGTTTGATATGCAGAACCGGCGACATCTTGGATTTCGTCGGGTTTCAAGCTGAGATATGCATTTTCTACGATAATCTTGGTGAGACTTCTGTCAGAAGTATGCAGAATCTTCGAGATCGCTCTTTTCGAGCTACTTAATGCGAGAAACACGATATCTGGTGTTTTCACCACTCCACAGTGCGTTTGATATGCAGAACCGGCGATATCTTGATTTTCGTGGTGTTTCCAGCTGAGATATGCATTTTCTGCGATAATCTTGGTGAGTCTTCTGTCAGTAGTATGCAGAATCATCGGGACCCCTCTTTTCGAGCTATTTAATGCGAGAAACACGTTATCTGTTGTTTTCACCACTCCGCAGTGCGTTTGATATGCAGAACCGGCGACATCTTGATTTTCGTGAGATTTCAACCTGAGATATGCATTTTCTACGATAATCTTGGTGAGACTTCCGTCAGAAGTATGCAGAATCTTCGAGATCGCTCTTTTCGAGCTATTTAATGCGAGAAACACGTTGTCTGGTTGTTTTCACGACTCCACAGTGCTTTTGATATGCAGAACCGGCGACATCTTAATTTTCGTGATGTTTCAAGCTGAGATATGGATTTTCTGCGATAACCTTGGTGAGACTTCAGTCAGAGGTATGCAGAATCATCTAGATCGCTCTTTTCAAGCTATTTAATGCGAAAAAACAAATTTTCTGGTGTTTTCAACATTCCACAGTGCGTTTTATATGCAGAACCGGCGATATGTTGATTTTCGTGGTGTTTCCAGCTGAGATATGCATTTTCTGCGATGATCTTGGTGAGTCTTCTGTCAGAAGCATGCAGAGTCATCGAGATCCCTTTTTTCGAGCTACTTATTGCTCGAAACACGATATCTGGTGTTTTCAACACTCCACAGTGCGTTTGATATGCAGAACCGGCAACATCTTGATTTTCGTGAGGTTTCAAGCTGAGATATGCATTTTCTGACATAATATTGGTGAGACTTCAGTCAGAAGTATGCAGAATCATCTAGATCGCTCGTTTCGAGCTATTTAATGCGAAAAAACAAGTTTTCTGGTGTTTTCAACATTCCACAGTGCGTTTGATATGCAGAACCGGCGATATCTTGATTTTCGTGGTGTTTCCAGCTGAGATATGCATTTTCTGCGATAATCTTTGTAAGTCTTCTGTCAGAAGTATGTAGAACCATCTGGATCGCTCTTTTCGAGCTATTTAATGCGAGAAACACGTTTTCTGGTGTATTCACCACTCCACAGTACGTTTGACATGCAGAACCAGAGATATCTTTGTTTCGCTCGGGTTTCAAGCTGAGATTTGGTATTTTCTACGAGAATCTTGGAGAGACTTCTGTCAGAAGTATGCAGAATCTTCGAGAACGCTCTTTTCGAGCTACATAATGCGAGAAACACGATATCTGGTGTTTTCACCACTCCACAGTGCGTTTGATATGCAGAACCGGCGACATCTTGGCTTTCGTCGGGCATCAAGCTGAGATATGCATTTTCAACGATAATCTTGGTGAGACTTCTGTCAGAAGTATGCAGAATCATCGGGATCGCTCTTTTCGAGCTATTTAATGCGAGAAACACGTTGTCTGGATGTTTTCACGACTCCACAGTGCGTTTGATATGCAGAAACTGCGACATCTTGGATTTCGTCGGGGTTCAAACTGAGATATGCATTTTCTGCGATAATCTTGGTGAGTCTTCTGTCAGAAGTATGTAGAATCATCTAGATCGCTCTTTTCGAGCTATTTAATGCGAGAAACACGTTTTCTGGTGTATTCACCACTCCACAGTACGTTTGACATGCAGAACCGGAGATATCTTTGTTTCGGTCGGGTTTCAAGTTGAGATATGCATTTTCTACGATAATCTTGGTGAGACTTCTGTCAGAAGTATGCAGAATCTTCGAGAACGCTCTTTTCGAGCTACATAATGCGAGAAACACGTTATCTGGTGTTTTCACAACTAAACAGTGCGTTTGATATGCAGAACCGGCGACATCTTGGATTTCGTCGGGTTTCAAGCTGAGATATGCATTTTCTACGTTAATCTTTGTGAGACTTCTGTCAGAAGTATGCAGAATCTTCGAGATCGCTCTTTTCGAGCTATTTAATGCGAAAAAACAAGTTTTCTGGTGTTTTCAACATTCCACAGTGCGTTTTATATGCAGAACCGGCGATATCTTGATTTTCGTGGTGTTTCCAGCTGAGATATGCATTTTCTGCGATGATCTTGGTGAGTCTTCTGTCAGAAGTATGCAGAATCATCGAGATCCCTTTTTTCGAGCTATTTAATGCGAGAAACACGTTATCTGGTGTTTTCACCACTCCACATTGCGTTTGATATGCAGAACCGCCGACATCTTGGATTTCGTCGGGTTTCAAGCTGAGATGTGCATTTTCAACGATAATCTTGGTGAGACTTCTGTCAGAAGTATGCAGAATCATCGGGATCGCTCTTTGCGAGCTATTTAATGCGAGAAACACGTTGTCTGGTTGTTTTCACGACTCCACAGTGCGTTTGATATGCAGAACCAGCGACATCTTAATTTTCGTGATGTTTCAAGCTGAGATATGGATTTTCTGCGATAATCTTGGTGAGACTTCAGTCAGAAGTATGCAGAATCATCTAGATCGCTCTTTTCAAGCTATTTAATGCGAAAAAACAAGTTTTCTGGTGTTTTCAACATTCCACAGTGCGTTTGATATGCAGAACCGGCGACATCTTGGATTTCGTCGGGTTTCAAGCTGAGATATAGATTGTCTATGATAATCTTGGTGCGACTTCAGTCAGAAGTATGCAGAATCATCTAGATCGCTCTTTTCGAGCTGTTTAATTCGGGAAACACGTTATCTGGTTGTTTTCACCACTCCACAGTGCGTTTGATATGCAGAAGCGGCGACATCTTGATTTTCGTGAGATTTCAAGCTGCGGTATGCATTTTCTGCGATAATCTTGGCGAGACTTCTGTCAGAAGTATGCAGAACCATATAGATCGCCCGTTTCGAGCTATCTAATGCGAAAAAAACAAGTTTTCTGGTGCATTCACCACTCCACAGTACGTTTGACATGCAGAACCGGAGATATCTTTGTTTCGGTCGGGTTTCAAGTTGAGATATGCATTTTCTTCGATAATCTTGGTGAGACTTCTGTCAGAAGTATGCAGAATCTTCGAGAACGCTCTTTTCGAGCTACATAATGCGAGAAACACGTTATCTGGTGTTTTCACAACTCCACAGTGCGTTTGATATGCAGAACCGGCGACATCTTGGATTTCGTCGGGTTTCAAGCTGAGATATGCATTTTCTACGTTAATCTTTGTGAGACTTCTGTCAGAAGTATGCAGAATCTTCGAGATCGCTCTTTTCGAGCTATTTAATGCGAAAAAACAAGTTTTCTGGTGTTTTCAACATTCCACAGTGCGTTTTATATGCAGAACCGGCGATATCTTGATTTTCGTGGTGTTTCCAGCTGAGATATGCATTTTCTGCGATGATCTTGGTGAGTCTTCTGTCAGAAGTATGCAGAATCATCGAGATCCCTTTTTTCGAGCTATTTAATGCGAGAAACACGTTATCTGGTGTTTTCACCACTCCACATTGCGTTTGATATGCAGAACCGCCGACATCTTGGATTTCGTCGGGTTTCAAGCTGAGATGTGCATTTTCAACGATAATCTTGGTGAGACTTCTGTCAGAAGTATGCAGAATCATCGGGATCGCTCTTTGCGGGCTATTTAATGCGAGAAACACGTTGTCTGGTTGTTTTCACGACTTCACAGTGCGTTTGATATGCAGAACCGGCGACATCTTGATTTTCGTGATGTTTCAAGCTGAGATATGCATTTTCTGCGATAATCTTGGTGAGTCTTCTGTCAGAAGTATGTAGAATCATCTAGATCGCTCTTTTCGAGCTATTTAATGCGAGAAACACGTTTTCTGGTGTATTCACCACTCCACAGTACGTTTGACATGCAGAACCGGAGATATCTTTGTTTCGGTCGGGTTTCAAGTTGAGATATGCATTTTCTTCGATAATCTTGGTGAGACTTCTGTCAGAAGTATGCAGAATCTTCGAGAACGCTCTTTTCGAGCTACATAATGCGAGAAACACGTTATCTGGTGTTTTCACCACTCCACAGTGCGTTTGATATGCAGAAACAGCGACATCTTGGCTTTCGTCGGGTATCAATCTGAGATGTGCATTTTCAACGATAATCATGGTGAGACTTCTGTCAGAAGTATGCAGAATCTTCGAGATCGCTCTTTTCGAGCTACTTAATGCGAGAAACACGATATCTGGTGTTTTCACCACTCCACAGTGCGTTTGATATGCAGAACCGGCGATATCTTGATTTTCGTGGTGTTTCCAGCTGAGATATGCATTTTCTGCGATAATCTTGGTGAGTCTTCTGTCAGAAGTATGCAGAATCATCTAGATCGCTCTTTTCGAGCTATTTAATGCGAGAAACACGTTTTCTGGTGTATTCACCACTCCACAGTGCGTTTGATATGCAGAACCGGCGACATCTTGAATTTCGTCGGGTTTCAAGCTGAGATATGCATTTTCTACGATAATCTTGGTGAGTCTTCTGTCAGAAGTATACAGAATCATCTAAATCGCTCTTTTCGAGCTATTTAATGCGAGAAACACGTTTTCTGGTGTATTCACCAATCCACAGTGCGTTTGACATGCAGAACCGGCGAAATCTTGCTTTTCGTGGGTTTTCAAGCTGAGATATGCATTTTCTGCGATAATCTTGGTGAGACTTCTGTCAGAAGTATGCAGAATCATCTAAATCGCTCTTTTCGAGCTATTTAATGCGAGAAACACGTTTTCTGGTGTATTCACCAATCCACAGTGCGTTTGACATGCAGAACCGGCGAAATCTTGCTTTTCGTGGGTTTTCAAGCTGAGATATGCATTTTCTGCGATAATCTTAGTGAGACTTCTGTCAGAAGTATGCAGAATCATCTAAATCGCTCTTTTCGAGCTATTTAATGCGAGAAACACGTTTTCTGGTGTATTCACTACTCCACAGTGCGTTTGATTTGCAGTACCGGCGACATCTTGATTTTCGTGAGGTTTCAAGCTGAGATATGCATTTTCTGCGATAATCTTGGTGAGACTTCTGTCAGAAGTATGCAGAATCATCGGGATCGCTCTTTTCGAGCTATTTAATGCGAGAAACACGTTGTCTGGTTGTTTTCACGACTCCACAGTGCGTTTGATATGCAGAACCGGCGACATCTTGATTTTCGTGAGATTTCAAACTGAGATATGCATTTTCGTCGATAATCTTGGTGAGACTTCTGTCAGAAGTATGCAGAATCATCGGGATCGCTCTTTTCGAGCTATTTAATGCGAGAAACACGTTGTCTGGTTGTTTTCACGACTCCACAGTGCGTTTGATATGCAGAACCGGCGACATCTTAATTTTCGTGATGTTTCAAGCTGAGATATGGATTTTCTGCGATAATCTTGGTGACACTTCAGTCAGAAGTATGCAGAATCACCTAGATCGCTCTTTTCAAGCTATTTACTGCGAAAAAACAAGTTTTCTAGTGTTTTCAACATTCCACAGTGCGTTTGATATGCAGAACCGGCGACATCTTGGATTTCGTCGGGTTTCAAGCTGAGATATGCATTTTCTACGATAATCTTGGTGAGACTTCTGTCAGAAGTATGCAGAATCTTCGAGATCGCTCTTTTCGAGCTACTTAATGCGAGAAACACGATATCTGGTGTTTTCACCACTCCACAGTGCGTTTGATATGCAGAACCGGCGATATCTTGATTTTCGTGGTGTTTCCAGCTGAGATATGCATTTTCTGCGATAATCTTGGTGAGTCTTCTGTCAGTAGTATGCAGAATCATCGGGACCCCTCTTTTCGAGCTATTTAATGCGAGAAACACGTTATCTGTTGTTTTCACCACTCCGCAGTGCGTTTGATATGCAGAACCGGCGACATCTTGATTTTCGTGAGATTTCAACCTGAGATATGCATTTTCTACGATAATCTTGGTGAGACTTCCGTCAGAAGTATGCAGAATCATCGAGATCGCTCTTTTCGAGCTATTTAATGCGAGAAACACGTTGTCTGGTTGTTTTCACGACTCCACAGTGCTTTTGATATGCAGAACCGGCGACATCTTAATTTTCGTGATGTTTCAAGCTGAGATATGGATTTTCTGCGATAACCTTGGTGAGACTTCAGTCAGAGGTATGCAGAATCATCTAGATCGCTCTTTTCAAGCTATTTAATGCGAAAAAACAAGTTTTCTAGTGTTTTCACGACACCACAGTGCGTTTGATATCCAGAACCGGCGACATCTAGATTTTCGTGAGATTTCAACCTGAGATATGCATTTTCGTCGATAATCTAGGTGAGTCTTCTGTCAGTTGTATGCAGAATCATCGGGACCCCTCTTTTCGAGCTATTTAATGCGAGAAACACGTTGTCTGGTTGTTTTCACGACTCCACAGTGCGTTTGATATGCAGAACCGGCGACATCTTAATTTTCGTGATGTTTCATGCTGAGATATGGATTTTCTGCGGTAACCTTGGTGAGACTTCAGTCAGAGGTATGCAGAATCATCTAGATCGCTCTTTTCAAGCTATTTAATGCGAAAAAACAAGTTTTCTAGTGTTTTCAACATTCCACAGTGCGTTTGATATGCAGAACCGGCGACATCTTGGATTTCGTCGGGTTTCAAGCTGAGATATGCATTTTCTACGATAATCTTGGTGAGACTTCTGTCAGAAGTATGCAGAATCTTCGAGATCGCTCTTTTCGAGCTACTTAATGCGAGAAACACGATATCTGGTGTTTTCACCACTCCACAGTGCGTTTGATATAGAGAACCGGCGACATCTTGGATTTCGTCGGGGTTCATACTGAGATATGCATTCTCTGTGATAATCTTGGTGAGTCTTCTGTCAGAAGTATGCAGAATCATCGGGATCGCTCTTTTCGAGCTATTTAATGCGAGAAACACGTTGTCTGGTTGTTTTCACGACTCCACAGTGCGTTTGATATGCAGAACCGGCGACATCTTAATTTTCGTGATGTTTCAAGCTGAGATATGGATTTTCTGCGATAACCTTGGTGAGACTTCAGTCAGAGGTATGCAGAATCATCTAGATCGCTCTTTTCAAGCTATTTAATGCGAAAAAACAAGTTTTCTAGTGTTTTCACGACACCACAGTGCGTTTGATATCCAGAACCGGCGACATCTAGATTTTCGTGAGATTTCAACCTGAGATATGCATTTTCGTCGATAATCTAGGTGAGTCTTCTGTCAGTAGTATGCAGAATCATCGAGATCCCTCTTTGCGAGCTATTTAATGCGAGAAACACGATATCTGGTGTTTTCACCACTCCACAGTACGTTTGACATGCAGAACCGGCGAAATCTTGCTTTTCGTGGGTTTTCAAGCTGAGATATGCATTTTCTGCGATAATCTTGGTGAGACTTCTGTCAGAAGTATGCAGAATCTTCGAGAACGCTCTTTTCGAGCTACAGAATGCGAGAAACACGATATCTGGTGTTTTCACCACTCCACAGTGCGTTTGATATGCAGAACCGGCTACATCTTGATTTTCGTGAGATTTCAACCTGAGATATGCATTTTCTACGATAATCTTGGTGAGACTTCCGTCAGAAGTATGCAGAATCTTCGAGATCGCTCTTTTCGAGCTATTTAATGCGAGAAACACGTTGTCTGGTTGTTTTCACGACTCCACAGTGCGTTTGATATGCAGATCCGGCGACATCTTAATTTTCGTAATGTTTCAAGCTGAGATATGGATTTTCTGCGATAACCTTGGTGAGACTTCAGTCAGAGGTATGCAGAATCATCTAGATCGCTCTTTTCAAGCTATTTAATGCGAAAAAACAAGTTTTCTAGTGTTTTCAACATTCCACAGTGCGTTTGATATGCAGAACCGGCGACATCTTGGATTTCGTCGGGTTTCAAGCTGAGATATGCATTTTCTACGATAATCTTGGTGAGACTTCTGTCAGAAGTATGCAGAATCTTCGAGAACGCTCTTTTCGAGCTACTTATTGCGCGAAACACGATATCTGCTGTTTTCACCACTCCACAGTGCGTTTGATATAGAGAACCGGCGACATCTTGGATTTCGTCGAGGTTCATACTGAGATATGCATTCTCTGCGATAATCTTGGTGAGTCTTCTGTCAGAAGTATGCAGAATCATCGGGATCGCTCTTTTCGAGCTATTTAATGCGAGAAACACGTTGTCTGGTTGTTTTCACGACTCCACAGTGCGTTTGATATGCAGAACCGGCGACATCTTAATTTTCGTGATGTTTCAAGCTGAGATATGGATTTTCTGCGATAATCTTGGTGAGACTTCAGTCAGAGGTATGCAGAATCATCTAGATCGCTCTTTTCAAGCTATTTAATGCGAAAAAACAATTTTTCTGGTGTTTTCAACATTCCACAGTGCGTTGGATATGCAGAACCGGCGACATCTTGGATTTCGTCGGGTTTCAAGCTGAGATATGCATTTTCTACGATAATCTTGGTGAGACTTCTGTCAGAAGTATGCAGAATCTTCGAGATCGCTCTTTTCGAGCTATTTAATGCGAGAAACATGTTATCTGGTGTTTTCATCACTCCACAGGGCGTTTGATATGCAGAACCCGCGATATCTTGGTTTTCGTGGGGTTTCCAGCTGAGATATGCATTTTCTGCGATAATCTTGGTGAGACTTTAGTCAGAAGTATGCAGAATCATCCAGATCGCTCGTTTCGAGCTACTTAATGCGAAAAAACAAGTTTTCTGGTGTTTTGACCACTCCACAGTCCGTATGATATGTAGAGCCGCCGATAACTTGGTCTTCGCGGGGTTTCCAGCTGAAATATGCATTTTCTGCGATAATCTTGGTGTTTCATCTATGAGAAGTATGCAGAATGATCGAGAACGCTCTTTTCGAGTTAGTTAATGCGAGAAACACGTTTTCTGGTGTTTTCACCACTCCACAGTGCGTCTGATATGCAGAACCGGCGATATCTTGGTTTTCGTGGGGTTTTCCAGCTGAGATATGCATTTTCTGCGATAATCTTGGTGAGACTTCTGTCAGAAGTTTGCAGAATCATCTAGATCGCTCGTTTCGAGCTATTTAATGCGAAAAAACAAGTTTTCTGGTGTTTTGACCACTCCACAGTGCGTTTGATATGTAGAGCCGCCGATAACTTGGTTTTCGTGGGGTTTCCAGCTGAAATATGCATTTTCTGCGATAATATTGGTAAGACTTCAGTCAGAAGTATGCGGAAACATCGAGATCGCTCTTTTCGAGCTATTTAATGCGAGAAACACGTTAACTGGTGTATTGACCACTCCACAGTGCGTTTGATATGCAGAACCGGCGCCATCTTGATTTTCGTGAGGTTTCAAGCTGAGATATGCATTTTCTGCGATAATATTGGTGAGACTTCAGTCAGAAGTATACAGAATCTTCGAGATCGCTCTTTTCGAGCTACTTAATGCGAGAAACACGTTTTCTGGTGTATTCGCCACTCCACAGTACGTTTGACATGCAGAACCGGCGACATCTTAATTTTCGTGATGTTTCAACCTGAGATATGCATTTTCGTCGATAATCTAGGTGAGTCTTCTGTCAGTAGTATGCAGAATCATCGGGACCCCTCTTTTCGAGCTATTTAATGCGAGAAACACGTTATCTGTTGTTTTCACCACTCCGCAGTGCGTTTGATATGCAGAACCGGCGACATCTTGATTTTCGTGAGATTTCAACCTGAGATATGCATTTTCTACGATAATCTTGGTGAGACTTCCGTCAGAAGTATGCAGAATCTTCGAGATCGCTCTTTTCGAGCTATTTAATGCGAGAAACACGTTATCTGGTGTTTTCACGACACCACAGTGCGTTTGATATCCAGAACAGGCGACATCTTGAATTTCGTGAGATTTCAACCTGAGATATGCATTTTCGTCGATAATCTTGGTGAGACTTCTGTCAGAAGTATGCAGAATCTTCGAGAACGCTCTTTTCGAGCTACATAATGCGAGAAACACGTTATCTGGTGTTTTCACCACTCCACAGTGCGTTTGATATGCAGATCCAGCGACATCTTGGCTTTCGTCGGGTATCAAGCTGAGATATGCATTTTCAACGATAATCTTGGTGAGACTTCTGTCAGAAGTATGCAGAATCATCGGGATCGCTCTTTTCGAGCTATTTAATGCGAGAAACACGTTGTCTGGTTGTTTTCACGACTCCACAGTGCGTTTGATATGCAGAACCGGCGACATCTTAATTTTCGTGATGTTTCAAGCTGAGATATGGATTTTCTGCGATAATCTTGGTGAGACTTCAGACAGAGGTATGCAGAATCATCTAGATCGCTCTTTTCAAGCTATTTAATGCGAAAAAACAAGTTTTCTAGTGTTTTCAACATTCCACAGTGCGTTTGATATGCAGAACCGGCGACATCTTGGATTTCGTCTGGTTTCAAGCTGAGATATGCATTTTCTACGATAATCTTGGTGAGACTTCTGTCAGAAGTATGCAGAATCTTCGAGATCGCTCTTTTCGAGCTACTTAATGCGAGAAACACGATATCTGGTGTTTTCACCACTCCACAGTGCGTTTGATATGCAGAACCGGCGATATCTTGATTTTCGTGGTGTTTCCAGCTGAGATATGCATTTTCTGCGATAATCTTGGTGAGTCTTCTGTCAGAAGTATGCAGAATCATCTAGATCGCTTATTTCGAGCTATTCAATGCGAGAAACACGTTTTCTGGTGTATTCACCACTCCACAGTGCGTTTGATATGCAGAACCGGCGACATCTTGGATTTCGTCGGGGTTCATACTGAGATATGCATTTTCTACGATAATCTTGGTGAGACTTCTGTCAGAAGTATGCAGAATCATCGAGATCGCTCTTTTCGAGCTATTTAATGCGAGAAACTCGTTTTCTGGTGTATTCACCACTCCACAGTACGTTTGACATGCAGTACCGGCGGAATCTTGCTTTTCGTGGGTTTTCAAGCTGAGATATGCTTTTTCTGCGATAATCATGGTGAGACTTCTGTCAGAAGTATGCAGAATCTTCGAGGACGCTGTTTTCGAGCTACATAATGCGAGAAACTCGTTATCTGGTGTTTTCACCACTCCACAGTGCGTTTGATATGCAGAACCAGCGACATCTAGGCTTTCGTCGGGTATCAAGCTGAGATATGCATTTTCAACGATTATCTTGGTGAGACTTCTGTCAGAAGTATGCAGAATCATCGGGATCGCTCTTTTCGAGCTATTTAATGCGAGAAACACGTTGTCTGGTTGTTTTCACGACTCCACAGTGCGTTTGATATGCAGAACCGGCGACATTTTTATTTTCGTGATGTTTTCCAGCTGAGATATGGATTTTCTGCGATAATCTTGGTGAGACTTTAGTCAGAAGTATGCAGAATCATCTAGATCGCTCGCTTCGAGCTATTTAATGCGAAAAAACAAGTTTTCTGTTGTTTTGACCACTCCACAGTGCGTATGATATGTAGAGCCGCCGATAACTTGGTCTTCGCGGGGTTTCCAGCTGAAATATGCATTTTCTGCGATGATCTTGGTGTTTCATCTATGAGAAGTATGCAGAATGATCGAGAACGCCCTTTTGGAGTTAGTTAATGCGAGAAACACGTTTTCTGGTGTTTTCAACATTCCACAGTGCGTCTGATATGCAGAACCGACGATATCGTGGTTTTCGTGGTGTTTCCAGCTGAGATATGCATTTTCTGCGATAATCTTGGTGTGTCTTCTGTCAGCAGTATGCAGAATCATCTAGATCACTCTTTTCGAGCTACTTAATGCGAGAACCACGTTATCTGGTATATTGACCACTCCCCAGTGCGTTTGATATGCAGAACCGGCGACATCTTGGTTTTCGTGGGGTTTCCAGCTGAAATATGCATTTTCAACGATAATCTTGGTGAGATTTCAGTCAGAAGTATACAGAATCTTCTAGATCGCTCTTTTCGAGCTATTTAATGCGAGAAACACCTTATGTGGTGATTTCACCACTCCACAGTGCGTTTGATATGCAGAACCGACGGCATCTTGATTTTCGTGAGGTTTCAAGCTGAGATATGCATTTTCTGCGATAATCTTGGTGAGACTTCTGTCAGAAGTATGCAGAATCATCGGGATCGCTCTTTTCGAGCTATTTAATGCGAGAAACATGTTGTCTGGTTGTTTTCACGACTCCACAGTGCGTTTTATATGCAGAACCGGCGACATCTTAATTTTCGTGATGTTTCAAGCTGAGATATGGATTTTCTGCGATAATCTTGGTGAGACTTCAGTAAGAAGTATGCAGAATCATCTAGATCGCTCTTTTCAAGCTATTTAATGCGAGAAACACCTTATGTGGTGATTTCACCACTCCACAGTGCGTTTGATATGCAGAACCGACGACATCTTGACTTTCGTCGGGTATCAAGCTGAGATATGCATTTTCTGCGATAATCTTGGTGTTTCATCTATGAGAAGTATGCAGAATCATCGTGAACGCTCTTTGCGAGCTAGTTAATGCAAGAAACACGTTTTCTGGTGTTTTCACCACTCCACAGTGCGTCAGATATGCAGAACCGGAGATAACTTGGTTTTCGTGAGGTTTCAAGCTGAGATATGCATTTTCTGCGATTATCTTGGTGAGACTTCTGTCAGAAGTATGCATAATCATCGGGATCGCACTTCTCGAGCTATTTAATGCGAGAAACACGTTATCTGGTTGTTTTCACCACTCCACAGTGCGTTTGAGTTGCAGAACCGGCGACATCTTGATTTTCGTGAGGTTTCAAGCTGAGATATGCATTTTCTGCGATAATCTTGGTGAGACTTCTGTCAGAAGTATGCAGAATCATCGGGATCGCTCTTTTCGAGCTATTTAATGCGAGAAACACGTTGTCTGGTTGTTTTCACGACTCCACAGTGCGTTTTATATGCAGAACCGGCGACATCTTAATTTTCGTGATGTTTCAAGATGAGATATGGATTTTCTGCGATAATCTTGGTGAGACTTCAGTCAGAAGTATGCAGAATCATCTAGATCGCTCTTTTCAAGCTATTTACTGCGAAAAAACAAGTTTTCTAGTGTTTTCACGACACCACAGTGCGTTTGATATCCAGAACCGGCGACATCTAGATTTTCGTTGTGTTTCCAGCTGAGATATGCATTTTCTGCGATAATCTTGGTGAGTCTTCTGTCAGAAGTATGCAGAATCATCGAGATCCCTCTTTGCGAGCTATTTAATGCGAGAAACACGATATCTGGAGTTTTCACCACTCCACAGTACGTTTGACATGCAGAACCGGCGAAATCTTGCTTTTCGTGGGTTTTCAAGCTGAGATATGCATTTTCTGCGATAATCTTGGTGAGACTTCTGTCAGAAGTATGCAGAATCTTCGAGAACGCTCTTTTCGAGCTACAGAATGCGAGAAACACGATATCTGGTGTTTTCACCACTCCACAGTGCGTTTGATATGCAGAACCGGCTACATCTTGATTTTCGTGAGGTTTCAAGCTGAGATATGCATTTTCTGACATAATATTGGTGAGACTTCAGTCAGAAGTATGCAGAATCATCTAGATCGCTCGTTTCGAGCTATTTAATGCGAAAAAACAAGTTTTCTGGTGTTTTCAACATTCCACAGTGCGTGTGATATGCAGAACCGGCGATATCTTGATTCTCGTGGTGTTTCCAGCTGAGATATGCATTTTCTGCGATAATCTTCGTAAGTCTT
This sequence comes from Anthophora plumipes, assembly GCA_951804975.1. NCBI lineage: Eukaryota > Metazoa > Arthropoda > Insecta > Hymenoptera > Apidae > Anthophora > Anthophora plumipes. The sequence goes on along the minus strand of CATORF010000886.1, from coordinate 5,051 downwards.
CTGTCAGAAGTATGTAGAACCATCTGGATCGCTCTTTTCGAGTTATTTAATGCGAGAAACACGTTTTCTGGTGTATTCACCACTCCACAGTACGTTTGACATGCAGAACCGGAGATATCTTGGTTTCGGTCGGGTTTCAAGCTGAGATATGCATTTTCTACGATAATCCTGGTGAGACTTCTGTCAGAAGTATGCAGGATCTTCGAGAACGCTCTTTTCGAGCTATTTAATGCGAGAAACACGTTATCTGGTGTTTTCACCACTCCACAGTTCGTTGGATATTCAGAACCGGAGATATCTTGGTTTTCGTGGGGTTTCAAGCTGAGATATGCATTTCCTTTGATAATCTTGGTGAGACTCCTGTCCGGAATATGCTGAATCATCGAGATCGCTCTTTTCGAGCTATTTAATGCGAGAAACACGTTCTCTGGTCGTTTTCACCACTCCACAGTGCGTTTGATATGCAGAACAGGCGATACCTTGATTTTCGTGGTGTTTCCAGCTGAGATATGCATTTTCTGCGATAATCTTGGTGAGACTTCTGTTAGAAGAATGCAGAATCATCGAGAACGCTCTTTTCGAGCTATTTAATGCGAGAAACTCGTTTTCTGGGGTTTTCACCACTCCACAGTTCGTTGGATATGCAGAACCGGAGATATCTTGGTTTTCGTGGGGTTTCAAGCTGAGATATGCATTTTCTGCGATAATCTTGGTGAGACTTCTGTCCGAAGTATGCTGAAACATCGAGATCGCTCTTTTCGAGCTAGTTAATGCGAGAAAAACCCTATCCGGTGTTTTCACCACTCTACAGTGCGTTTGATATGCAAAACCGGCGATATCTTGGTTTTCGTGGGGTTTCAAGCTGAGATATGCATTTTCTGCGATAATCTTGGTGAGACTTCTGTTAGAAGTATGCAGAATCATCGAAATCGCACTTTTCGAGCTATTTAATGCGAGAAACACGTTATCTGGTGTTTTCACCACTCCACAGTGCGTTTGATGTGCAGAACCGGAGATAACTCGGTTTTCGAGGTGTTTCCAGCAGAGATATGCTTTTTCTGCGAGAATCTTGGTGGGTCTTTTGTCAGATGTATGCAGAATCATCAAGATCGCTCTTTGCGAGCTACTTAATGCACGAAACACGTTTTCTGCTGTTTTCACCACTCCACAGTACGTTTGACATGCAGAACCGGAGATATCTTGGTTTCGGTCGGGTTTCAAGCTGAGATATGCATTTTCTACGATAATCCTGGTGAGACTTCTGTAAGAAGTATGCAGAATCTTCGAGAACGCTCTTTTCGAGCTACTTAATGCGCGAAACACGTTTTCTGGTGTTTTCACCACTCCACGGTACGTTTGATGTGCAGAACCGGAGATAACTCGGTTTTCGTCGGCTTTCAAGCTGAGATATGCATTTTCTACGATAATCTTGGTGAGACTTCTGTCAGAAGTATGCAGAATCATCGAGGTCGCACTATTCGAGCTATTTAATGCGAGAAACACGTTCTCTGGTTGTTTTCACCACTCCACAGTGCGTTTGATATGCAGAACCGGCAACATCTTGATTTTCGTGATGTTTCGAGCTGAGATATGCATTTTCTACGATAATCCTGGTGAGACTTCTGTCAGAAGTATGCAGGATCTTCGAGAACGCTCTTTTCGAGCTATTTAATGCGAGAAACACGTTATCTGGTGTTTTCACCACTCCACAGTGCGTATGATATGCAGAACCGGCGATATCTTGGTTTTCGTGGGGTTTCAAGCTGAGATATGCATTTTCTGCGATAATCTTGGTGAGACTTCTGTCCGAAGTATGCTGAAACATCCAGATCGCTCTTTTCGAGCTAGTTGTTGCGAGAAAAACCTTATCCGGTGTTTTCACCACTCCACAGTGCGTATGATATGCAAAACCGGAGATATCTTGGTTTTCGTGGGGTTTCAAGCTGAGATATGCTTTTTCTGCGATAATCTTGGTGAGACTTCTGTTAGAAGTATGCAGAATCATCGATATCGCTCTTTTCGAGCTATTTAATGCGAGAAACACGTTATCTGGTGTTTTCACCACTCCACAGTGCGTATGATATGCAGAACCGGCGATATCTTGGTTTTCGTGGGGTTTCAAGCTGAGATATGCATTTTCTGCGATAATCTTGGTGAGACTTCTGTCCGAAGTATGCTGAAACATCCAGATCGCTCTTTTCGAGCTAGTTGTTGCGAGAAAAACCTTATCCGGTGTTTTCACCACTCCACAGTTCGTATGATATGCAAAACCGGAGATATCTTGGTTTTCGTGGGGTTTCAAGCTGAGATATGCTTTTTCTGCGATAATCTTGGTGAGACTTCTGTTAGAAGTATGCAGAATCATCGATATCGCACTTTTCGAGCTATTTAATGCGAGAAACACGTTATCTGGTGTTTTCACCACTCCACAGTTCGTTTGATATGCAGAACCGGAGATATTTTGGTTTTCGTCGGGTTTCAAGCTGAAATATGCATTTTCTACGATAATCTTGGGGAAACATCTGTCCGAAGTATGCAGAAACATCGGGAGCGCCCTTTTCGAGCTATTTAATGCGAGAAACTCGTTTTCTGGGGTTTTCACCACTCCACAGTTCGTTGGATATGCAGAACAGTAGATATCCTGGTTTTCGTGGGGTTTCAAGCAGAGATATGCATTTTCTGCGATAATCTTGGTGTGACTTCTGTTAGAAGTATGCAGAATCATCGAGATCGCTCGTTTCGAGCTATTTAATGCGAGAAACACGTTATCTGGAGTTTTCACCAGTCCACAGTGCGTTGGATATGCAGAACCGGAGATATTTTGGTTTTCGTCGGGTTTCAAGCTGAGATATGCATTTTCTACGATAATCTTGGTGAGACTTCTGTTACAAGTATGCAGAATCATCGAGATCGCTCGTTTCGAGCTAGTTAGTGCGAGAAACACGTTATCTGGGGTTTTCACCACTCCACAGTGCGATTGATATGCAGAACAGTACATATCTTGGTTTTCGTGGGGTTTCAAGCTGAGATATGCATTTTCTGCGATAATCTTGGTGGACTTCTGTCCGAATTATGCTGAAACATCGAGATCGCTCTTTTCGAGCTATTTAATGCGAGAAACACGTTATCTGGTGTTTTCACCACACCACAGTGCGTTTGATATGCAGAACCGGCGATATCTTGGTCTTCGTGGGGTTTCAAGCTGAGATATGCATTTTCTGCGATAATTATGGTGAGACTTCTGTCCGAAGTATGCTGAAACATCGAGATCGCTCTTTTCGAGCTAGTTAATGCGAGAAAAACCTTATCCGGTGTTTTCACCACTCCACAGTGCGTTAGACATGCAGAATCGGCGATATCTTGGTTTTCGTGGGGTTTCAGGATGAGATATGCATTTTCTGCGATAATCTTGGTGAGACTTCTGTCCGAAGTATGCTGAACCATCGAGATCGCTCTTTTCGAGCTAGTTAGTGCGAGAAACACGTTATCTGGTGTTTTCACCACTCCACAGTGCGTTTGATATGCAGAACAGTACATATCTTGGTTTTCGTGGGGTTTCAAGCTGAGATATGCATTTTTTACGATAATCTTGGTGAGACTTCTGTCCGAAGTATGCTTAATCATCGAGATCGCTTGTTTCGAGCTATGTAATGCGAGAAGCACGTTATCTGGTGTTTTCACCACTCCACAGTGCGTATGATATACAGAACCGTCGATATCTTGGTTTTCGTGGGGTTTCAAGCTGAGATATGCATTTTCTGCGATAATCTTGGTGAGACTTCTGTCAGAAGTATGCAGAACCATCGGGATCGGCCTTTTCGAGCTATTTAATGCGAGAAACACGTTCTCTGGTTGTTTTCACCACTCCACAGTACGTTTGACATGCAGAACCGGAGATATCTTGGTTTCGGTCGGGTTTCAAGCTGAGATATGCATTTTCTACGATAATCTTGGTGAGACTTCTGTCAGAAGTATGCAGGATCTTCGAGATCGCTCTTTTCGAGCTATTTAATGCGAGAGACACGTTATCTGGTGTTTTCACCACTCCACAGTGCGTTTGATATGCAGAACCAGCGATATCTTGGTTTTCGTGGGGTTTCAAGCTGAGATATGCATTTTTTACGATAATCTTGGTGAGACTTCTGTCCGAAGTATGCTGAATCATCGCGATCGCTCTTTTCGAGCTAGTTAGTGCGAGAAACACGTTATCTGGTGTTTTCACCACTCCACAGTGCGTTTGATATGCAGAACAGTACATATCTTGGTTTTCGTGGGGTTTCAAGCTGAGATATGCATTTTCTGCGATGATCTTTTTGAGACTTCTGTCCGAAGTATGCAGAATCATCGAGATCGCTCGTTTCGAGCTATTTAATGCGAGAAACACGTTATCTGGTGTTTTCTCCACTCCACAGTGCGTTGGATATGCAGAACAGTAGATATCCTGGTTTTCGTGGGGTTTCAAGCAGAGATATGCATTTTCTGCGATAATCTTGGTGAGACTTCTGTTAGAAGTATGCAGAATCATCGAGATCGCTCGTTTCGAGCTATTTAATGCGAGAAACACGTTATCTGGAGTTTTCACCAGTCCACAGTGCGTTGGATATGCAGAACCGGAGATATTTTGGTTTTCGTCGGGTTTCAAGCTGAGATATGCATTTTCTGCGATAATCTTGTTAAGACTTCTGTCCGAAGTATGCAGAAACATCGAGAGCGCTCTTTTCGAGCTATTTAGTGCGAGAAACACGTTATCTGGTGTTTTTACCACTCCACAGTGCGTTTGATAATGCAGAACCGGCGACATCTTTGATTTCGTCGGGGTTCAAGCTGAGATGTGAATTTTCTACGATAATCTTGGTGAGACTTCTGTCAGAAGTATGCAGAATCATCGGGATCGTCCTTTTCGAGCTATTTAATGCGCGAAACACGTTCTCTGGTTGTTTTCACCACTCAACAGTGCGTTTGATATGCAGAACCGGCAACATCTTGATTTTCGTGAGGTTACGAGCTGAGATATGCATTTTCTGCGATAATATTGGTGAGACTTCAGTCAG